>JASDQU010687683.1:22989-36040 GCA_032191745.1 Picea mariana
CACATGAGATGTGCCATGTATCCAGGTGCTTGCAGATTAAGGGCCAGCGCGCAGCCCCTAGGGTGCTGACGCTTGGCCATATGGTATGAATGTGACCCTTTTTTAAGTGCGTGCGCCAGCCTCTTTGAGCTGTATTTGAATTTTGTTACAGAGTGGGTTTTTTAACTATACATATTGGATTTTTATTGATTTTCAGGTCTGTTAATGGAGATTTTGGCCATTATTGGGAGATATTGTGCTCGTTTTGAGCTCATATTTTGGGAGGAAGTTGGGGAAGGATAACCAACTTCAAATCTATATAAACCAGGCTTGTTTGAGGCCATGAAGGGAAGTCATGGCAGAGTTATGTTGAAGGGAAGCCAAGCCAAAGCATTTTTATGCAGGGAAGTTGTTGAGGAGCAGACACTTGCAGGCCATTTCTGGGAGATTCGGACATCTGTTTTGAGTGTTGTTTCTTTTGTTGGGTTCTAGAGATCTAGAAGAAAAAGACCAGATCAGTCTTATAGCCCTATGGCATTGATGCGATGTATTTTTGAGCTTTGAACAGAAATAAAGAAGCCTCCCCCACTGAGACAAAGGCCCGGAGACGTAGGCAATTTTGTGTCGAACTCCATTATCATTTCTCTTTTTATGGTTTACTATTCTTATTGCTTCAGTTCATATATGTATATTATCTTATGGCTGCTATTCTTCTTCATTAAATTCTTCCTCTTTCATTAAGCTTCATAAATGGTTAATTAACCCATGCAATTAATAACTCAACCAAAGTCATTAAAAGATATTTTTGGATCAGAGCTTGTTATCTCACACACTCCAGACCAGATCTCTCCTATTCAGTTGATGCAATTTCCAGGTTCATACAGGAGCCGCATGAGCTACATTGGAAGTCTGCAAAGTGTATCCTTTGATACGTATAGGGCACCATCACCTTTGGGATTCATTATGAAACAGACTCTACATTAGATCTCATCGGGTTCACTGATTCTGACTAGGATGGCAATAGCATTGATCGCAAGTCCACATCTAGTTATTAACTCAGTCTTGGTTCCGGGCCTATCTGTTGGTCAAGCAAGAAGCAAGCTGCCATTTCTCTATCTTCAGTCAAGGAAGAGTACATAGGGGTAGTTAACATAACCATTAAGGCTATGTGGCTACAACATTTTCTCACTGAGTTGGGCATTCAGTTTCATTTTTCAATCGTCATCTGGTGTGACAACCAAAGCACTATGAATTTTTGCAGAGATCCAATTCAGAAACAGCAGATAAAGCACATCAAGATCCACATGCACTACATCTAGGACTTAGTACATGAGGGGATCATTGAACTACAGTTCTGTCCTTCAACAAAACATATGACATACATCTTCACCAAGACCTTCACTAAGTAGAAGTTCCATTCTCTGCGAATGTCGAAGTCATCTTGGAGTGAAGGACATAGTTGCCTAGCAACTGTCAACTCTTCTTTTTACATACATTGTACCTTGAGGGGGGGGCTTCCCATGAGTTTTTCCCTCTTTACTCACTTTATTTCAGTGTATCTTTTGTATTTAGGTACCTAACATGGCCTCGTTGTCGGGATCCATTCTTTATTTTCACCATAGTGATGTTCAGGGGGGGTGTTGGAGTTATTTCACACACACCTAGAATTTATTTTTCCTATGTTTATTAGTCTTTATCCAGTCTCCTAAAGTTTAGGGAAAATATTCCTCTAGGAGAATATTCTCTTCAATTTTCACTTCAGTTTGACTAGTTAAGTGGATTCTAGATGATGCATTGTTTTTGTCACCATGCAACATTGGGATCATCACCAGCTAATGCATATTGTCCCTAGGATCATCACCAGACTATCGCATTACCCATCATTCTCCGATCTCCTCCTCACTTCACTTTGTTTCAGACAGTTAACTGAAGACTAGTTGACTAGTTAACTCAACTAGGTGGCAATTCACTCTCATAACTTCCCGAGAGACTAGACTAGGTGGCAGTTCACTCCCATACCTATTGGTGTGTGTCCATATCACTCTATACCACCACTATGGTGCATTGGTTTCACCTCCAGTGTGCATTGGTTGAGTTATACATAGTATATCATGTGTAAAATTATTCATTATTCATTACGGTTAATGAGAATTCTTCCATTTTTTGTCTCTTGCTTCTTCTTTCTCAATTTATATATTGAAATGTGTGTGGTATTTTATAGCTATATCTATTCTTTTTAGGTTCAAAACATTTACATAAAGAACTTAAGATACTACTTATTTTCTCTACATTTGTTAGACTTTGCTAAGGTGGTTAACTTTGACAAGCTTCTAAATCCCTAAGTGTTATCACTTTAGAAGCCTTGATCAATTGTTGTTGCATATAAATATCTCTTGAAAGTATCTAAGAAGGAGGAAACTACTAGGACCTAGAAGTGCCTATTCTCTAGTAGCTCACCTCCCCAAAGATTGAATCCTAGAAGACTTAAGGTACTACTCTTATAAATATTCATCCTTTACTTGGATAAACATAATCATTTTGTTGCTTACTCCAAATGAATGTCGTTGAACTTTTGAATCCATAACCCCTCAAAGGCACTAGTCCTTACACTTATTTTGTTGAGATATCAAACCAACACTCAAACCTTAACCTTTATAGCTTTCACTAACTAAAACTAACACTAACCTAGCCTAGAAAAATAATTTACTTCTTGTTGTTATAAATCACTGCTACAACCATCTTAATGCAACAAATTTTCTGCATAATCTACATTTAATGCTAGCTAAACACGTCTAACATGTGATTATCATTCATCATAGTAAATGTCATCTTTTCATTGTCTTTTCAAGCATTTTTTAGGCATATTTCTTGTAGCTATTATAAAATACTTATTCTTGTTGTAAACTTTCATCTTGTTGCAATTTTATATCAGCTAGCATAGATTTCAAAAGTTTATTTTCTTATTGAATCACTAACATCATTTTGTACTTGAAACTGCCATATTTTTGCTTGATGTATTGTTTTGGGTAGGTACACTTCATCCATTACATTTTTTTCATCTCTTAAGACATAAAGACCTTTTGACTTGAATGACTAGTGAGAGGGGGGTTATATTTGCATCCTTACTTTAGCTTCATCATCCCTTTATATCACTAGGGACGTCTCCCTTGGGGTAATCTTAATATACTCCTAAACAGAAAGGGATTTCCTATTAAGGTGACAGTGATAGGTCACCCTATTGTTACGCCAATCTTATTTCACTTGCCTTCAGTTTTGGGAAAGTACAAATTGTGCAATAACAAAATGCACCAACAATTTTCATGTGCCTGATGAATGGAGCGTTCAAGGAGTACTTGGACAAGTTTGTAATTGTGTTCCTAGATGATAAAATCATCTATTCGAGGAAAAAAGAGGAACACGAGCAACATTCAAGAATGGTGATAAATGTTTTAAGGGAGCATAACTTGTATGCAATCTTAGTAAGTGCATCTTTTATCAAAAGAGGATTCACTACTTGGGGCATATTGTTTCGACGGATGGGATAACAGTTGATCCCAAGAAGAAAGTGGTCATTAGAGGATGGCCAGTGCCAAGAAATGTCACCAAGGTTAGATCGTTCATGGGTCTTGTAGGGCATTACTGAATATTCATAAAATGATTCTCAAAGATTGCAATCCCAATCACTTATTTGCAAAAGAAGGGAGTGAAATTTGAATGCACTTCCAATTGTGAAGAGAGATTTCGAGAGTTGAAATACATATTGACCAATGTGACAATATTGAAGATTGTAGATCCAAATGAATATTTTGTTGTGTGCATTGATGCGTGTAAGGAAGGGTGTGGTGGAGTCCTCACACAAAAAGATCATGTGGTATGCTATGAGTTGATAAAATTAAAAGAGCATGAGAGGAATTATGCTACACATGACTTGGAATTAGAAACCATTATTCATGCATTAAAAATGTGGAGGCATTACCTCATGGGGAGAACATTTGAGCTAAGGACAGACCATTGTGGTTTTAAAAAATTGTTTGGCTAGCCCACATTAAATGGAAGATGAATTAGATGGTTGTAATTCTTTAGTGAGTATGACTTTGAAATTAAGCATATCAAGGGAAAAGCAAATCAGGTGGTTGATGCACTCAACAGGAAATCACATGAGATGCATATTGCAACCATTAGCATGTACAAGACTGATCTGAAAGATAAAATTATTGCAACAACAAATTTAGATCAACATTATTTGAAAATAAAAGAAACATTACAACAAAGTAATTTACAACAGAAATTGAATTATTATGAGCTAAAATAAGATGGAACTGTTATGTATAAAGGAAAAGTATATGTGTCGAATTCAATGATTTAAAAAATGTAGTGATGAGGAAAATGTGTTGATATTTGTTGATGGACGTTTATGACACATCGTCAATGAGAAGGGAAGATCCGAACCGGGGTTGTCTAATTAACCCAATCCATTTGGGATAATATCCTCTGACGGGTTTTATGGCTCCGTTAGCCAACTAAGATCCTAAAATAACTAAAATATGTGGATTGACTAAAGATACAACTCTATCAATCAACACTTTAATTGCAAATGTTTAACTAACAGTGTTCATGTACAATGGTTATATACATTTTCCAAGGTTTGAGCAAAGCCTTGTGAAAGTAATTGTTTAAGATAATGGATCTAAACAAGATTCATATAAAAAAAATTATTCTAATATTCTAAAAATCAAACTAGTAAACAACAAATGAATATGATTGTGAATGACATAACAAAAATAGACAAAGCAAATTAACGTTTAAATGATGCAATCACTATTCATTCACAAATCAACAAATTAAATAAATAATAAATTGACTAACCTCTTGTTGATCAATAGTACTAAACTAAATTCATCTCTATGTATTTTTATGATCTCTTCTTAACCTGTGTCAAGTGTAAACCTATGACAAAGGCATGCATAATACTTCCTGAAGAAACTCAAAGAAGTCTTTTATATTCGAGAATGAGTTTATGATGATAGAAAGACAAATGATTATATATCATGTGACTTTAGAATATCCAATAACTAAAAATGAAAGAAATTTCAATCATCAACAAGTGATATTATCAACTATCCAACATTAGACGCAAACTCAAAATGTATCAATAGATGATCATCCACATATATGAAAGGAATCAAAATATAATGAACCATATAAATGAAAACATAACATGAAAAATTATATGCAGAACGGTCTAAATCTAGTTTAATACAAACAAAGTTTCATACTCAGAAATTATATGAGAAACAATATTAACATTGCAAAATCTACAAAAGGAAAAAATCCAAAGAGTAAACTGTATCCCATATAGTTTCAATATAATAAGTTGATCATAAGGTCCAAAATGATTTTTTTGGGATAATAGACTCTTAAAGATTGAAAACATTAATACATAAATGATAGCAATTAACCATGTATTGATAAAATAGACTAAAGCTAATTTAAATCAACGCATAATCAATTACTCCAAGAATATGAAGATATTATAATAAAAACAAAACCATTTTACTCACAGGACAAAATCCATCAAGCAACCTGGAATTTCATATTCTTCTTCGAAAATACTGGTCCATTCTCCCAAAGATTCCAACCATTCGTTACTCCATTTGAAAAGAAAAGGTTTACAAAATAAATAATATACAAAAAATAAAGGATCAAAATCCTCCTCTGAATTTATTTGGATCACCTAGGCTCTGAACTTTCTCATATATTTATGCAATGAATGAACAATCTGGGCGTCACTAATAATTTTCGCCACCTGAAATTTGCCTCGTAAAGAGACAAAAATATTTCTCAAATCATGCATTTTTTGGGGGGAAAGCTCACGATTAAGGTAAATGGGTCCATTCTGGAGATGGGTTTTCAACCGTTTCTTTAGATTCCTCACGGTTTGGCAGCAATCAATCCCGCAAAATTGTCTGTATGTTCTTGAACGCATTTCCAAATCTTATATGTTATTGCTGATAAATTATTTGCAACAATCCAATATTATTTTTGAATCAATTATCTTGAACGTATTTAGATACTAAAATCAATCCATGATCAGATATGTACCAAATAACTGATAATAGAAACCTGTGAAACAAAAAGAAACCAAATTAATAACCCAAAAATTGTGAATAAAACAAAATCTAGAACAATAAAATTAAAATGAGTTTAAACTAACTATAAGTTCTAAATAAATATTGTTTATATTTTCCTTTCAAATGTGATCTTAAAATTCTAGAAGCTTCATGTTGATGGAGAGGAGAAAAATATTGATTTTGGGTTTTCACAAAATCAAACAAATGATAGATAATTTTTTTTTTTTTTGAAATGGGATGCAAAATGACAAAAGAATTTAATTAATTAAACCCACCAAATGATTTTGTGAAAGTGATTTCTAATGAGCTAAATACAAAAACATAATCATAATTTAAACGAAAGTAAACAGTTGATAAAAAATAATGTTTTCATTTAAATTAAGATTTCTATGTTCGTCTCTCCCTCATTCAAATTTGATCAAATGTGAACAAATGTCATAGAAAATATGTGTCGCAATAAAGGTTCTTCCGGTAAAATCATTGTTATTAATCCATGTCTTCAACCAAACCATTTTCATAGCAGATAAATTCAATAAGGAAGAGGTAATAACAAACTCCCAAATTATGAAGATTGTCCATCAACATCAAAACTCCGTAGAAAGAAAAACGGAATGGCATTTGAATTTCATGAAATTCAAACCAAACAAAAGAAAAGAATATAAACTCAAACCAACCTCGAAACAAAGCAAACCAATACCAATCCAATCAAGTCAAAGGAAAAAAAAAATGAAGAATGCAAGTAAAATTTCGAGGGACCCTAGATTTTGATTAAAAATAAAGAAGGGGGTTGTTGGGGCCCAACAAATGGCGACTCACTGGGTGAAGCGGTTATCTTTGATCTGGTAAGCTTTCATCTCAGGAAGAAAATACTGAGACTTGAAAAAGGATTTAAGCTCCCTGGAATAAATTCACTTTGAGACCATATAGTATTAGGATAAGCTCAATGTTATAACTAGACAATAGAATTTGATTTGTAGGGTATTATAACCTAAAAGAATGTCTTAATCACAGAGTCGCGATGTTTATAAAAGGACTTCAACACTGTTGACAGAGCCACTACTACTAGCAGGCATCCATAGCCTCGGTAGGAATTTCATTTAACCCACTCAAATGCTTTAATCCCATCCAATAGTTGTATCCATATGATATATACTTCCATAAAAGTTAATTTAAAATCATATACCTGCTACCTCTCGACCCGACATTGCTTCACTGTCAGCAGGCCTATTCAGTACCCCGACAAAGTTGTCTTTGTATCATGTGTGCATTTACCCGCTGCCAGTGAGCCTGTTCAGTACCCCAATGGGTTTACACACACTTCCCACACTTAAGTGCTTCCAACCCTCTTATGTCACTTTTAAATAATAATACAATTATAGATTTATTGATGACAAAGAGAGTGGGGTGATACTGAAGGTTAATTGCAATACATGTGAATAATTGATCATTTTTTTTATTTTTATTTTTAAACTGGAAGTTTTATAATGATTTAGAGATTTTAGATTTCAGTTAAGAAATCATCTAGAGAATGGGGAAGCACTTAAAATTGATCTTTTAAGAACAGAGACGGTGTAAAAAGTCTAAGGATAATCGTAATTTCCAAATATCTCGACACATTTTAGGGGTAATACTCTGACAAAGACCATTTAGGATTTCATAGTACTCAACTGACTTACAAATCAATTATCTGAGCTGAACCTTAACATCAGAAACTATTTGAACTATTTCAAATTGCTTTTAAAAACATAAGTCTTTAAATGAATGCTTCCTTCGACAATCGCTCTTTGATCAGAAATATATTTAGTCAAAAAGATAGACAAGAAGAAATTTCAATCAAAGAAAGAAAAAAAAACAAACACACGGAAAACTGAATTAGATTTTATTAATGGGATTCAAAATTAGAAGTATATCAAAACAAACAAAATCGAAATAGAAAAAGCTCACTTTTAAAAAGAATTTGACCAAAAACAAAACTAGGCCAACCTCTCATAGAGAAAGAGGATCAAAAGGAAGAACAACACAATTCAGAGCTTTGCATATAGGAAGGTTCTTTTCTTAAGATAGTGATGCATGATACATCATTTTGACCAAACTTATTATTAAAAGTCACAGAAAAATCCTTAACAAGGATGACTGCAATTACGTGCAGTGGTAATCTATGTTTGTTAGGGTAAAACTAAGATCAAATCCCTAATCTCTTTAGTAATGCTTCATAATATCTGAAATCATTGCATGATGTTGACAAGTTTTGAAAAAGAAACATTTATTCAAGATAGTTGCGAAAAGGGAAAATAAAGGAATTGAAAGAATACTTCCCTGACAACATTCAGACTATGGTTCTCTTTGCATAAACACATGCCTTCATAATTGCATTATTCAAAAGAAAAAAAGTGAAAAGGAAAGAACAACCCAAAAGGAATCTATTCCTACCCCTACTCTAACTTCTACATAGATCAAAACGCTAAGTAAAATCATATTTCTAGTGCAACCACAAGAGCATCTTCAATCCTGCAAGGCATAGAAAGTCGAAAAACAAAATAAAAGAATGGAGTATTTTTAGATACAAAAGAAATATGTCATGCTTACCTCTTATATATTCATTTAAAAACAAAGCTACCACGACCTTACCATTCTTTTGAAACTTCTTGATGTATGAATCCTTCATCCATTTTGCAATCTTGTCGTGATATGGGTCATAATGGCATGGAAGAATGTAAGTAAGTTTGGAAAACTTGTCAATATGATGGGGACCTGAAAAAAACATTAGCCAAGGCCGAAGTGCCCCATCCTGTTGACAATTCTCCAAGTGTTCATCAATTTCTTCACATGGAAGACCTAAAAAAATCATGGCATGCTTACCTCCTAGATATTTAGGTAGAAACAAAGAAAGAACAACTTTATCTTTATTATGAAGATTTTTTACATATGAATCCTCAAGCCATTCTAAGATCCTATCATAAAATTTAGGATGCAAACTATGACTTCGCCGAACTAGATCTTTCAATGGGGAACATATCATAAGAGGATTCATGACATCAATTAGATCACTGGTTTGAACACTTCCTTTGATGAGATGGATCGTTTCAAAACGTGAACCATAATCATTAAAATTTGAACTAACCAAAGAATGAAAATTCAATGTAGAATATTTGATCTCCCTGAGAATGAGTGCATTGTCTTTTTCAAAAATAAATCGTGTAAAATCATCTTGCAACATGTATTTTTTCCATGCGAGTGATGAAAGTGAAAGAGCGTCAAATCCAACTTCATAAATTTTATGTTTGAAATTAATTTCACCAAATCTTGGCATATCGAAAAGATTTGATTGTGATGGAAAAGAGTAAGATATTGTGGGTAAAGTATCATGTCCACCAGAATCTAAGAAGAGATTGGGATATAAAGAGTAAAAGGAATCAGAAATGAGCACATGAAAAGAATCTCTTGAGCTATGATATTTAACAATGGTATTCTCAAGACATTCCTCTTCACTTTCCTTAAAAATTTCACTTTGTTTTGGTGATAAATCCTTCAACATAATATGATCATCTAAATTTGCCTCATGTATAATAGACAATTCAAAACTTTCATGACAAACATCTAATCTTTCCTGTGGATAGTGTATGATTTGAGGATGAAGGTTTAAGGTTTCTTCTTCAAATTGCAGATTTACATCTCTAATCGGTTTCATAGGAATGTTAGAATGCTCAAGATCATTTTCATCACCTAAGTGTTATTCAATAAATGAATTTAAGTACTGATTAGAGAAAGAGTTCGAAGAATATGGACATTCACCTTGACCCAACATCAAATCTTCTTCCACAATGGTTGAGGAATGAATATACAATGATTCAGAGGAAAAACAAGTTTGATTGTTAGTAAGAACATTTTTAATAGATTCTACCTCCCTTGCTTGTTCAAAATTTTCGGATGGATTCCTCTCATCCTGCAAACAAAATTCTTCTCACAATTGAGTGATAGGATTTGTAACTGATTCATCATTTTCAATTGAAAATGGTTGGATGAAAAGGGCACAAACATCAGAGAGGAGATTTAGTACAAATGACATGTCATCAAGATTAAATTTACAGAGAACATGATGGATTCTTGTTGAAAATCCTTCTGGAGATGAATCATCATTGATTAGTAGAGCCTGGAATTCTTCACAGACTCGATTGTAATCATAGATTTCAAAAGCATCTAAAAAATCCTCTACAAATTGAAACCAATCAATAATATGATATGTTGGAAAAGACTCAAACCAATGTTTAATTCGACCCCTGAAAGTAAAAGCGAACAATCTGCATAAAACCTTTAAATTAGAAATATAATGCTTGATGCATTTACACCAAAACTTGTTAAGATGGTCTTTTGTAGATACATCCCCCCCACCATCAAAGGTGAGTTTGGACAAGTGAGAGAATGTCTCGTTGGGAATATCAGGTAATGAGAAGTGGAAAGCATGTTCCAACACAGTGATTTGGGGAGCCATGGGGAATTAAATACATTCGAAACAAAGAATCCTGCAAGGCCAGCTTGTTAGTCTGGACCTCCTTCTAGCGCCATTTGTTGACAGGCGTTTATGACACACCGTCAATGAGAAGGCAAGATCCGGACCGGGGTTTTCTAATTAACCCAAGCCATTTGGGATAATCTCCCCTGACGAGTTTTATGGCTCTATCAACCAACGAAGATCTTAAAATAACTAAAATATGTGTGTTGACTAAAGATACAACTCTATCAATCAACACTTTAATTGTAAATGTTTAACTAACAGCGTTCATGTACAATGGTTATATACAGTTTACAAGGTTTGAGAAAAGCCTTGTGAAAGTAATTGTTTAATATAATGGATCTAAACAAGATTCATATAAACAAAATTATTCTAATATTCTAAATATCAAACTAGTAAACAACGAATGAATATGATTGTGAATGATATAATGAAAATAAACAAAGCAAATTAATGTTTAAATGATGCAATCACTATTCATTCACAAATCAACAAATTAAATAAATAATAAATTGACTAACCTCTTGTTGATCAACAGTACTAAGCTAAATTCATCTCTCTGTATTTGTATGATCTCTTCTTAACCTATGTCAAGTGTAAACCTATGACAAAGGCAAGCATAATACTTCCTGAAGAAACTCAAAGAAGTCTTTTATATTCGAGAATGAGTTTATCATGACAGAAAGACAAATGATTATATATCATGTGACTTTAGAATATCCAATGACTGAAAATGAAAGAAATTCCAATCATCGCCAAATGGTATTATCAACTATCCAACATTAGACGTAAACTCAAAATGTATCAATAGATGATCGGCCACCAATATTAAAGGAATCAAAATATAATGAACCATATAAATGAAAACATAACATGAAAAATTATATGTAGAACAATCTAAAGCTAGTTCAATACAAATAAAGTTTCATATTCAGAAACTATATGAGAAACAATATTAACATTGCACAGTCTGCAAAAGGACAAAAGCCAAAGAGTAAACTGTATCCCATATAGTTTCAGTATAATAAGTTCATCTTTTGGTCCAAAATGATTTTTTTGGGATAACAGTCTCTTAAAGATTGAAAAAAGTAATACATAAATGATAGCAATTAACCATGTATTGATAAAACAGACTAAAGCTAATTTAAATCAACGCATAATCAATTACTCAAAGAATATGAAGATATTATAATAAAAACAAAACCATTTTACTCATAGGAAAAAATCCATTAAGCAACCTGGAATTCCATATTCTTCTTTGAAATACTGGTCCATTCTCCCAAAGATTCCAACCATCTGTTACTCCATTTGAAAAGAAAAAAGTTTACAAAATAAATAATATACAAAAAATAAAGATCAAAATCCTCCTCTGAAATTCTTTGGATCACCTGGGCTCTGAACTTTCTCATATATTTATGCAATGAATGAACAGTTTGGGCGTCACTAATAATTTTTGCCACCTGAAATTTGCCTCGTAAAGAGACAAATATATATCTCAAATCGTGCATTTGTTTGGGAAAAAGAACGTGATTAAGCTAAATGGGTCCATTTTGGATATGGGTTTTCAATTGTTTCTTCAGATTCCTTACGGTTTGGCGGAAATGAGTCTCGCAAAATTGTTTTTCTGTTCTTGAACGCATTTCCAAATCTTATCTGTTGTTGCTCATAAATTATTTGCAGCAATCCAATATTATTTTTGGATCAATTATCTTGAACGTATTTACATAATAAAATCAAGCCATGATCAGATATGTACCAAATAACTGATAATAGAAACCTATTAAACAAAAAGAAACCAAATTAATAATGTAAAAATTATGAATAAAACAAAATCTAGAACAATAAAATTAAAATGAATTTAAACTAACTATAAGTTCTAAACAAATATTGTTTATATTTTCCTTTCAAATATAATCTTAAAATTCTAGAAGCTTCAAGTTGATGGAGATGAGAAAAATGTTACTTTTGGCTTTTCACAAAATCAAACAAATGATAGATAACTCTTTTTTTATTTTTTTATTTTGAAATGAGATGCAAGATGACAAAAGAATTTAATTAATTAAACCCACCAAATGATTTTGTGAAAATGATTGATAATGAGCAAAAGACAAAAACATAATCATAATTTAAACGAGTTGATAAAAATTAATGTTTTCATTTAAATTAAGATTTCTATGGTCGTCTCTCCCTCATTCAAATTTGATCAAATATGAACAAATGTTATAGAAAATATGTGTCACAATAAATGTTCTTCATGTAAAATAATTGTTATTAATCCATGTCTTCAACCAAGCCATTCTCATAGCAGATAAATTCAATAAGGAAGAGGTAATAGCAAACTCCCAAATTATGAAGATAGTCCATCAACATCAAAACTCTGTAGAAAGAAAAATGAAATGGCATTTGAATTTCATGAAATTCAAACCAAACA
>JASDQU010687684.1:19933-38533 GCA_032191745.1 Picea mariana
CATAGCAAGCTTCCCTAAAAGTTCCCAAATTCTTTCTATCATGATATTCACTTGTGTTTCCTCATCTAGAACATAGTCAATGTCGAAGTCTCCTATTCTTGCTTCAAGGCATTCCTTTCCTTTGAAGATCTCTGATAACATGACATGTCGGTGGTCGTTTAGGGTTTCTATTATCTTTAGCAATACTTTCTCAGAGTCTTTCTAGGGTTCTGCCATTTCTGGATTTGCCCTAGGTTTTTCTTGTTTCGTGTTCATTCCTTCAAGCTTATCAATCATTCTAGGGAAATCCAATACTTCATGGTACATAACTTTGCAACAAAGAAAACTAGGTCTTCTCCTAGGGAATTCCTTAGCAAGATGTCCTGGTTTTCTGCAACTGTAACAGAGGGTTAATCCTCTCTTTCTTTTAAATGATTACCAACTCTTTCTATGCTATGTGCTAGGGTCATAGTAGCTAACCTACAAACATTTCTTTCTAGGATCCTGCATCCACTTGTTAGTCCAAACATTCTTTCTTTGCATNAGTGCCCTAGTTTTCAAGATAGGACATAATCTATCAAACATACCTAGATCCATACTTTTGAAACAAAACTTTCCACTTATCTTACTTCTACAAAGCACAAATATTTCAGATCTAGAACTTTTCACTATTCTTACTTTTATTAGAGCACAGAGCTTGCAGTTCTGACCTCTTTTCTTCAGATCTGACCTCATTTCTTGGCATAGAGCTTCACAGGTCAAGTAGAATGCTGCACACTAGGGAAACATATCTATGTATGGAGCTTTCATATTTTTTGGAAAAATATTTGCACAAAGCTTCTTTTTCCTTATTTCCCAACAATCACAGTTTTAGGTCCTGGCAACAGAACCATTTGTTGGCATAGGGGAAAACCCAGGGTTCAACGCTACAACAATGCACCAAAAAAACCATAACTACCGACCCTTTCGGAAACACCTGCAAAGCAGATGAAGTCTCACCCAAGGTAGAGGTAGGGGTGGTTGTAGGACTCATGTGTATGCAACCTTAGTTGGGACACATATAAGTGATTGCAATACTTAACAGAGCACTTAGCACCGACAATTCATCGATATTTAACCACTATCTACTTCGTAGATAAAACAGAGCGTTGCATCATTCATTCATATATGATGTATCTAAGAACTTATTATAAATTCTAACCTTGTACAATATCTACTACAAACAAATATTCAGAAAAGATACAATGACAAATACAAACATTACACAGAGATTTTTCCCCTGGAAATCCAAACCGGGAAAAC
Organism: Picea mariana; assembly: GCA_032191745.1. NCBI lineage: Eukaryota > Viridiplantae > Streptophyta > Pinopsida > Pinales > Pinaceae > Picea > Picea mariana. The sequence goes on from JASDQU010687684.1 coordinate 21,215, forward strand.
TAACATATTCTATATTCATTCATTGTGTTACAATGTTTACAATACAAAATACATATAGGATCCAGCAACATCCAAAACCCTAACCCAATGACCTGGATTAGTCCAAAACCCTAATTCCTTAACCAGAAATAGAAAACCATCGGCAAAGAAACCATGTGCCGAAAAACCACGTAAATATAATGCGGTCCCAACACTTATAACACATACCCAACACTTATCATAAAGAAGTAGGTTAGATCTAGCAGATTCAAGCACTAAGCACATTCACATAGGTCAGATCTACATCCATATACATCATTAGCACAAAGCATAAACAGATCTATCTATCTATATCAAAGAACTTAGCAAGTGAAGACATAAACACATCAAGACATTGCACAAAGCATAGAAACATAGCATGTACATGGTTCACCCCCACCCCGGGGCTACATCCACCAACTCTTCTTCTTTATTATCTTTGTCAAGCTTCTTATAGGCACATAGCATCAAAATCCTACTCCGCATAGGATAGGAGATCTGCGTGCACCTCACCAGATCCTCCTTCTTCGATCAAGGGTAAAGCACTAAGCCTTCTTATAGTTACTTGCACTTAGCTCTGCAAGCTTCACACAATATGCAGAGAGCACTTACAATCCTTCAATCACATAGATCTAGCATTTAGCCATTTGTAACTGCTCTCTTCTTACATTGCCTAGACATCTATTTATACTTTACAAAATAGGCCTAAACATGGGTAAAACCATGGGCTGACATCCCATACCCGTTACATAATCCCAAATCCCAAAAAGGACCCAAAAAGGGGCCGATATCCCATGATCTCTGCTTCATCTTGTGCTCCACCTTTGACAGGCTGTTGAAGTCCCAAAATAGGTCAAACTTGACCAAGGGTCTCCAAAAATTGGTCAAGGGCCATCACTTCATATAGATTTATTATTCCATATCTCCATGTAGGAATATTGTCTTCACATCCATCTCCTCTACTTCAAAATAAAATGCAGGAGGAAAAGATAACATAAATATTATAGAGGTTAACTTGGCGACAAGAGAAAAAATCTCACCAAAATCAATTCTCTTAACCTGGGAATAACCCTTTGCTACTAACTGAGCTTTGCATTTCTCCACTTTTCCTTCTGCATTCAACTTTTATTTAAATACCCATTTGTTGTGAATGGGATTTCTTCCAATCAACAACTTGTTGACCCTCGACCAAGTTTTGAGGAAAATTTGGTCAGTTTTGGACAACTTTTGGACTTCGACACATTGGTTGAAGAAGGAGCACCTAGGTGGAGCTAAGATCATGGATCTCACCCATTTTTGAGGGTTATGTGGATCTAGTAAAGGGTCCTCTAGGGTTTTGTAATGGGTTTATGGTATGTCGGCCCATGGAGTTTTCCCATGTTTAGGCCTTATTGTAAGGGTTTGTAAAAGTATAAATAAAGAAGAATGTATTGTAGAAGTAGCTAAGTGCAAGTAGTTTGAGTTGCTTTGTGCAAAGGAATGCATGTGAATTAAGGATTTGTGCTCGATAAAGAGTTGGCTCTATTCATTGACTTAGTTTTGGAAGGAGGATCTAGTGCTTAGTGCGTAAATCTCTAGTCTTATGCGAAGCTCAACTCTGTGACTTAGTGCACAGGAGTGACTGAATGTAAGATCTCGACATATAATAAAGAGGAGAAACGGTTTGTGGATGTAGCCCCACCCTGGGGTGAACCACGTATATCTGGTGTCTCATGGTTTGATTTGTGCTATGTTATTTTTGTTAAGAATCTGCTTAGTTCTTTGATTATGCTATGTAATAGATAGATATTTTGTTGCTTAAGTGCTTTACTTGTGTTAAGGGTAAATGGATGCTAGATTTAACTTATAATGCTAAGTGCTAAGTGCTCAGGGTATATAATCATTCAATGTTTCTGCGTCGATATATCTTTGATTATGTCTTGCGGTGTTAATTAATCTAAGAAACTAATGCATGTTACTTCCTAAGTGTTAACAGACTATTCTACGAAGTTCTCTTATCATAGATTTGTGTCCCAGCCTGGTTACAAACACCTATGTCATGTAACCCCCCCTGCTTCTACCTCAGGTGAGACTTCGTCGGCTTCATAGGTGTTGCCAAAAGGGCCGATAGTCGAGGTTTTTTTGGTTCATTGTTAAGCCTTGAACCCTAGGTCTTCCCCTGTGCCAACAAATGGTTCCGTTGTCAGGACTTGAAACTCTGATTGTTGGGAACTGAAGTAAAGAAAAAGAGAAGCTCTGTGCATAGATCTATTGTTGAAGTGCATAATACTCTACTTTAATTGTGAATCTTTGTGCTAAGAAAGTAAGTTGTTCTGAAGAAAAGAGGTAAGATCCTAAAGAAGAAATCTTTGTACTTTGGCAAGAGAAAAATAAGTGATTTTTTTTTGTTCTGAAAGCATGAATTTAAGCATGTTTAATAGATTTTGTCCTAGCTTGAAGGCTAGTGTGCAGTTGAAAGAAAGAGTTGATTTGAGTAAATTTAATGGAAATGAATAAAGATATGTTATTCCTATGCATATAAAGAGTCTTTGGACTAATAAGTGGATGCACGAACCTAGAAAGAATTTTTATAGATTGCAGGTCCAACACTATGATCCTAGAGGATATGGACAGTACAAAAAAGGTTGGGGAACACTTAAGAGAAAAAGAGGATTGAATTTTTTTTATAACTGCAGAAGGTCGGGACATCTTGTTGAGGATGTCCTGAGGTAGGCCTTATTTTTCTTTGTTGTAAGATTGTTGGTCACGAGGTTGAGAATTTTCCAAGGATTATTGACAAAATTGAAGGGATGGACATAAGACAAGAAAACTATGAAGAAAGTCAAGAGACTATGGGAATGTTAGAAATTCATAAAGAGAAAGGGTCAAAGGAAGTTCAGACTACGTTATTATAGTTGAAATAAACGATGGATGTTCATAAGTATGCCAATTTACCATAAATCCTGAAAGCAAAACAATGCATAAGTGCAAGAATAGAAGACTTCGACATAGACCGTATAATATTGGATGAAGAAACACAAGTGAATATTATGACAGAAGAAACTTGGGAAATTTTGGGAAATCCTACTATAGTAACTTCTCTAGGAAGGATAGTCTTGTTTAAGGGTAATATGATAACTTTATGTGGAAGAGTAACTACTGTACCTATTATTTTTCATGGAACATTGACTGAAGAAGAATTTGAAGTCATTAGGTTTGTTGGGAACAACACCCCTTTCCCTCTTTTGTTAGGTAAGACTTGGATTGAGAAGGATCAGATCATAAGGAAAGAAGAGGAAGAAGATATAGAAAATAAAAATAAATAATTAAGGAACTTCATAGCTAGGAAAATAGACTGACTAATAGAAGAACGAGAGGATAAGTCAAAGCAATAGAGAAAAGTAACAACGTAGGAGGGACAAAAAGAAAGAGAATTAGCGATCAAGGTTAACATGATGCAAGAAGGCTTGAAGAACCTACCTATCCAAGAAAGAAGTATTCCCACTCAAGAAATGTTAAGAAAAGGGATATTAACTTTAGAATCCTTGAGGGCACCTCAACAATGCGAAGCCACTTCCCTAGGGGAAGATAAGAATAAGAAGAGAAAGAGGATTCTAGAAATAGTTAGAGAGATTCAGATTATAGGAAAGAAGGCAAGGAAACTCAATAAAAACAAGGATAAGTTGGAAAATCTACAAGAAGTTACAAAAACCATATGGAAGACTTCACAGACTGGAACCTCACAGGATTTGAACCTCAATGGAAAAGAAAGTCCGCTCAGAATTGAACTTCTCCATGGTGAAGTTATATGACCATTGGAGGTGCCTAGACCATTAGAATGATGCTCCGGAATGGTTAGAAAATTCATTTATGGGATTATGGAGCTCTTTTGGACATTGAGACCTGTTGGCAGCCCAACATATTTTTAAATTTTTAAAGTGTCAAATAATAATCTATGTAACTGCCTACCTGGGGTCATACATTTTTGTCCTTCATAAGCAAATTTTGAAACTACAAATGTGAGTTTTCGGTTATTCCTAGTGTTTTTGTTTTTGTTCTTCATTCATGATTGAAAGCATGAAAACAAAGCATTAAAACTTATGACTTTATTACCGCTTCATTTAAAAGTTTATGAAAGGTAGATGGCTCCATAGTTTTTGTTAATAAAGACTTCATTTCCTGCTATCAAGCTCATCTTCTTTACTGACTCCTCAAATGTGAAGCATGATTATGGATTGTTATTTGAATCAACAAGGGTCCTTTTAGTTTAAAACTTGATATATTTTTGTGGCTCTTGGTCATATGTTTCCTTGTCAATACATTTTGGTTTATAAAATGTTTCCTAAACTTTAGAAACCAAACCTACCTTGTTGCGCAATGATGAAGTTTTAATGCACCTGGTCGTGGCCTATACCATGTAAGAGGTGGCAGTTCGATGACAGTAAGCCCATCACTTCGAGCTTAGTCTCAGGTTTTGCTTGTACTCCTCACATTCATTTCACAAAACACCTATCATTTCGTATTGAGGAACTTATGTTCATATGCCCTAGCTTATTGATGAGTTTTGGGTCTGAAATGTCGCTCTGGTTTTCTCCTTCGAAACCCTCCATACTCACTTTGTTTTATGGGATGCTTGTCGAATCCCCATGGCCCTGGTTGTTAGGATTGAACCCAATGGCTCTGAGACCCTACTCCTGTGTGATGATGCAAGGGAAGATCTCGTGGGTCAAGAATGGCTCATTTTTATTGAGAAATTCCAGGGGTTCAATTTGCGGACCGCTCAGGAATTTGCCCTTTCATTTGACAGATGCCGAGCCAAGGTGGGAGACATTCAGGTTGAAGTCACAGAGGAGTTTTTAGGTCAAGCAATAGGTATTCCTTTGACTGGGTAGAAGTGGTTCAAAAACGCTAAAGTCGAGGAGGTTCCATGGAGCCTTTTCTTCACGTCTCAGAAAATCAATTGCTGCGATAGAGGTATGCCTGTGTCCATGTTGAAAACCCGATGGCATGGCTTGCTAGCAGTCTTGAAACAATTTGTGACATGTGAAGGACGTTTTGGTTTTGTTTTTCTTTATGACCTACGTTTGCTCATGAATTTCATTGGGTTTCCATTAAATATGTCATATTACCTATGGAGAAGCTTGTATAAAATGGAAAAGAGGTATAAAAGATAGCAGTTGGATTCAAGCTTGTTTCACCATGGCTTGATAAAAATATTGTTAGTACACCAATTGAAGTTACAACATGATGAATGGAACACCTTCCTGGCCCGAAACGGTTTCGTTGACTCCAATGCTGTAGAGTTTGACAAACCCATGATAGAGGAAACCGTAGTCCCTTCATCTACATAGGCCTGTCTTAAAGATACCCTTAGTAAGCCTATATATGACCCAAAATATGTTGAGCAGAGCCATCCTAATGCCTCTGTTAAGATTACAAACAGACCTGTGGGGAAGCCATCTAAAGGTGATATCGATTTAGGTTTTAAGAATAAAAGGGCAGGTAGGTTGATCTCGAGGAATTTGTGAAATAAATCAAACCCTCATGTGAGCTCGATCAAAATGATCGAGATCCATGAAAGCTCAGAGTCGGAGATCGATAGATTCCTGGCCAAAGAAGACCCTCCTTCCTTCCAAGCAGAACCCCATCAGGCTTACAATTTCATAGATAATCTCCCACCTTGCTTGAAGCATAGTTAGGGGTTTCCAGGTATTAGTTTTGATAACAAATCTAAAGGCAACAATGAAGACAGTCCGACACACAACCGTGGGTATTCTCAAATGGCCGTCACGGGTTTACAATGTGAAACTTGTCTGTTCTGGATTGACAAGTATTACATGGACATACCCATTTTACAATCACAGATCAAAACCCTCACCGATATGGTTGACCCCCTAACAGAGGAAAATCGTAGGCTCAAGTCCAGTGTTCAGAGACAAGGAAAACGTCCGAAAACAACAGGCAACATCATACTAAAAAATGTTGAAAGTATCACAACAGTGATCAATTCTGAGATCATGTGAATCGATTTGATTTTCTAGTTAAAGGTAAAGATTTATTTTTGTCTTAAAATAGTGTTACCTTGTTTTTCATAGAACAAATTAGATTTTATTGCTAAAATAAGACTAGCTACAGAATCAGCAAATTCTGTAGCCAGTCTATTCTTATTTGAAATTTGGAAAATATTGGTTAAATGTATATCTAAATTTATTTCTTTCATCTTTTTCTTTCAGGATATTTGGTAGTTTATGGTGACTAAATGATCTGGAGCCTTTTTGAGCTTATTATCCATATCCATGGCTCATTTTTGTGTAAACAGGAACAGACTCTTTTTCCTTTTTAGAGATTTAGTGTGATTTGGGGTGGTTATATTCCCCCTATTTTTGTAATCAGTAGGTGATTGTAGAAATTTAATCTTATATTATAAGATAAGACAATTAGCTTTTCTGAACCCTTTATAAACTCATATTTTTGTAATTATATCATCTTGGCTTGGGGCTGAAGTATGGACAATTAGTTCACAGACTTGAATGGAACATAAATGCATATTATAGCTTTAGCTTCTTGTGTATGATGTCTTAGTTTAAGTTCTGTTTATCTTGACATGATAATAGGTGTTGATAGCTTTTGTCTTCATGCTTATTATGAGTTGGGATAATTTATTTATAAATATTGTCCATATGTGATGTTTCAGATATTATATAGAGTGGCCATTCGTTCAACCCAAATGATAAGATTTTTCTTTAGTTTTGTTGAATGATTAAAAGCATGTTGTTACAGTTATATTTATCTTATTTGTAATTACTTGCAATCACAAATACCACAATGATTATTTTCATCTCTTCTTTCTGTCGTTAAAATTCAATAGTCAATATACTGTGTTGCATTTATTCCAAACAGTTTCAAGGTTCATTGCAGATTTATCTCTTGGACAGACTGGCTAGATTTTCCAAAATTATATAGATGTTGGATGCACGTCGATTAACTCATTGATAGGTTAGTTCATTTCTTTCTGTTGTTTATTTGTTTACGAAACTCTAATATATGGTCTGGCTTTGATCGTCCACATGTTCATGTTTCATTAACTTTTTTTGTAAGATTCCTTAAATTTATAAAAAAAAAACAAAAAAAAAATAGTTTATGTGCTTTCTTTATCTTCTTTTGTTAAAGCATCCATCTTTTCATAGATTTTCGTGAGTTTAGATTAAAACTCACATCTTGTACATCATGCACATAAATTAGATAAACAAATCTGCTATGTAAATATTATTTAAAATAGTTATATAGATACGTATATACATATATACACTAAGTAGTTATTTGTTAGTTTGCTCTTTTTCTTTTATTCGTTTATTTTTGGACTTTAAGATTGGCCAATGGAGCCATTAAACCCGTCAGAGCGAGTCACACCAAATGTCTTGGGTTATTTAGACAACCCCAGACTAGACTTGTTCTTTCAATTGATGGACGGTCATTTTCTCCCATCAACAAGACCGTACCATAACTGATATATTTACATTGATAAAAGCATTTCCTGGCCATTGGAAGATCCATCACGATACCCCTCTTATTTAACTCATCGGTCATTGCACTGGGAACACTTTTTGATAATTGTGATCGACTGATATAAGCAGAGAATTTTCCAAGTGTCAAGCTATGCAACCTGTCATTATCTGAAAGAATACCCTACCTGTCTGTTTGTCTACCCCGTCTGTCTGTTAAAATATAGAATGTCAGGTGAACCTAGCGAGTTGGAGAAGTTTTTCGAGGAACTTCTTAAGAATATAATGGTTGACAGATCGATATTTGAAGGTATCTAGCCATCATCAAATAGGGGACTGCAGGCTTCCCCTTCGACTAGATGTCGTTCCACCCGTGTCAACCTCGTAACTGAACAATGAAGTAAGCACCACGGTGATCTGGCTAACGTGAAGCAGATCCTGTCGATCCTACTTGATTATATTCCACCTTTAGCCAACATTGTTAACCATGACAGTATCCCTCGATATTTTGAGTAATCCGTCTTCATTGCGTACATTTTGAAAGGAATTCGCATAGATGAAAGTTAGTTAGGAGAGATTTCATTGTTGAAGAACATCGACTTCAACTTAGGAGAGCAAAAGAACTACACCATGTTAGATCCTCACCGCTATTTAATGAAGACAACCAGAAAGAAACCTTGCCTCATCTCACAGCCATGGATTAAGGGGTTGGCGTAGTCCACCATTTTGAAAGTGATCAAGATCCCACATTTTGGCCGCCACCAGGAGGTTAACGCTTGCGTTAAACTCCTTCTATCGTGATATCATGGTGGATATCTATGGATCAACATAAGGATTACTGTGGATCCGACGCTAATCCACCGGATCATAGGTTTAAGTGTGAAGGGTCCTTACCCACAACAATTTTATCTAGAGAAGGCCTTAGACCGATCTTTGGTGCAACGCATCAAAGAAGCTTATGGAGAGGTAGAAAAAGGAAAGAGAGGCTATGAGATATCCTCTATAAAGGATGGCACAATGCACCTTTCTTGAAAACTCTTATATAGCAAGCTAGTGAGGAAGAACCGCCCCACACAGGTCACCGAGTTCATGGTGGACCTCGCAAGAAAGTTTGTGGAGGGCATGCAGATGAATTGGGTGAACTACCTCATCAACTAATTAGAAAAGGATTTCCGCGAAGCCCATGACTTGGGATATGAATTCCATTACAATTGGTTTATCATTTTGATTGCATTTGTCACTTGGAAAGTGCCTAACGAAGCCACTTTCCCAGCAATCCAACCTTCATATCCCTTGGCCGCTTGGTTTTACACCTTGTGGTAGACCAACGACATGACGAAGCAGTGGCAGTCTAATGCCGTGTTTCATGGATATTACCAACAGTTGAAGGTCTCCATTAAATCATTCCCACATATGACATCACACACTCTACATCAGTATTGACCCATAGCGAAGTTCTGTGCTGATCCCCACTTCATTTACATCACCACGCAAAGAAATGAGCATCGAGAAGAATTGTAGTCATAGTACAAGTTGACATATGAAGATATGGAGCAAATTACAAAGGAATGGCTAGAGGAATTTCTTGCACCTATTGTCGATGCTGAATTATCTGACACTGACACCATAAGAATCCCCATAGTTACACGAGCTGAACATGTAAGAAAAACCAGTGGGATGACAAAGAAGAAAAATTAGGATGAAGTAAATGACATAGAGATTGACGAAGAGGACAAAAATTCTGAAGATAACGGGTCTGATTCACAAGGAGGAGGAGAAGATGAAGTAGAAGGATAGGGAGGAGGAGAGGAAGAGCAAGGAATAGGCAAAGCCACACCACCTGAAGATCCCCCTACTGGGACAGTAACACCATAGAAGAGGAAATTTTCTTCGAAGAAACCTTCAGCAAGGAAGAAAATGCGCACCAATAAGCCACAGTTGGAGGCCACTCTCACCGATGATGACATCAGTCTAGTCGGCAGAGCTATGGAGGATGCCTCTGAAGACATTTTACAGAGATATGGATATAATCATGAGGATTTATATGGAAGGATTGAGAGAGAATTGAAGGAAGTGCAAGGAGTTGTTCACTTGGTTCGTGCAGTACCTACTATGTCGACTACACCTTCCTCATCACCAACTGCAGAATTGGGGGATGAATCAACCCAGTTAAGAAGGCTTCCGGATGCAATAAAAGCTCAGTTCCAGAGAGCTCAGTAAGAGATGGAGAAGGCTACAAAATCCTTGTAAAAGCATAAAAATTAAGTCCTATTAAAATTACGAGAAGCGTAGGACATTGTAGCTTCCCATGAAAGAGACAAAGCAGAGCTTCAGGTGGAGTTTCAGGAGGAAAAATCCCAGCTACATAGGTAAAAAGAGAATCTACTCATAGAGTAGGCTGTGGTCAAAGAAGCGGTAAGTAAAGAATGTTTCTCTGTGCCAGGCTTGGCACAAGAAGAGAAAGAGTTGGTCGAAGCGCAAGTAGTGAAGTTCGTAGAGACCCTCCAACAGCTTTAGGCTAGGATAATTGAACTAGAGGCTCGAACAATATCGAGCACCCCGCAAGTGGTGTGTGACAACAAGGATGAGTTCTCCAAGAACACAGTAGCAAGTATACGATCCCTTGCCTCATAATGTAAACAATTAAGTGACAGGAGCTCCCAAACATATGAATGCCTCGTCAAGGATACAAAGACAAAGAATATAAAAACGCAGTTACAGGAGGCATAACAGAAAGAATTTTTTTTATAGGCGTAGATGAATCTTCTCATAACAGTGGAAAGGATGAAGAGATCCTAGGAGCAACGCATAGTACAACAACATATCACTTCCCTCTAGTGTAAGGTAATGGAAGTAATGCAGAAGCTACAACCTGTGCAGGATGAAGCTTTCAAGGTGTTCGAGGAGATTGATGGACAAGGCTCACAACTAGATCAAGTGGTTGTAGTAGTAGAACAATGCTTGGAAGGGCCTGTTACAGAGCAGAAAATCCAGGAGCTCGCTGAGAAGGAGGGTCAGGTGAGGTAGAAAGTCGAGGCAACTTGAGTTAAGTTTGAGGCTTTCAAAGCAACATTGTCCAGACCTGAGTGACTGAGGACAAGTCACAGGTGAGTGTTGGGGGCTTGTTGACCCTCGACCAAGTTTTGAGGAAACTTTGGTCAGTTTTGGCCCAATTTTGGACTTTGACACATTGGTCAAAGAAGGAGTGCTTAGGCGGAGATGAGATCATGGATCTCACCCATTTTTGAGGGTTATGTGGACCTAGTAAAGGGTCCTCTGGGATTTTGTAATGGGTTTATGGGATGTCGGCCCATGGGGTTTTCCCATGTTTAGGCCTTATTGTAAGGGTTTGTAAAAGTATAAATAAAGAATAATGTATTGTAAAAGTAGCTAAGTGCAAGTAGTTCAAGTTGTTTTGTGCAAAGGAATGTATGTGCATTAAGGCTTTGTGCTCCATAGAGATTTGGTTCTATGCATTGAATTAGTTTTGGAAGGAGGATCTAGTGCTTAGTGCACATATCTCCAGTCTTATGCAAAGCTCGACTATGTGGCTTAGTGCATAGGAGTGACTGAATGTAATATCTCAACAGATAATAAAGAGGTGAAGCGTTTTGTGGATGTAGCCCCACCTTGGGGTGAACCACATATATATGGTGTTTCATGGTTTTCTTTGTGCTATGTTATTTCTGTTATGAATCTGCTTAGTTCTTTGATTATGTTGTTTAATAGATAGATATTTTGTTTCTTAAGTGATTTACTTGTGTTAAGGGTAAATGAATGCTACATTTAACTTATAATGCTAAATGCTAATTGCTCAGGGTATATAATCATTCATTGTTACTTCACTAATCTATCTTTGATTATTTTCTGTGGTGTTAATTAAGATAAGAAACTAATGCATGTTACTTCCTACATGTTAATAGACTATTCTGTGAAGTGATATTATCACAGATCTGTGTCTTAGTCTAGTTACAAACACCTGCTTCTTGTAACCCCCCCTGCTACTACCTTGGGTGAGACTTTGTATGCTTCGCAGGTGTTACCGAAAGGGTCGGTAGTCGGGGTTTTGTTGGTGCGTTGTTAAGCGTTGAACCCTAGGTATTCCCATGTGCCAACAAAACTCCACTAGATCCCAAGCCTCATTCATATCCAAATCTGCCATTTCGTCTTCCATGGCCCTTTTCCAGATATTTCCATCCTCTGAATCCACTTCCTTCCTGATAGTTCTAGGATCATCATCAGTAATAGACAAAGCAAAATTTCAATGAAAATCAGATGGAGTATACCTTTCCGGTATTCTTCTTTCTCAAACCATTCTCCTCAATACTGGAGCATGAGGATACTCTTGTGATTCATGTTCTTATGTAGCGTTTGACTCATCATCCTTTAAATCAAACTATATTTTCTCTGGTTCTTCCTTACTTGGTAGGACTTCCTGTTTAACAACATCCTTCATTTTTATAAATACCACATCTTGTCTATACACTACCTTCTTAGTTTCTGGGTTCCAAACATTATAACCTTTGAGACCATCTTTATATCCAATAAAGATACACTTTTCAACCCTCTTATCTAGCTTACTCATGTTTTCCTTTAAAACATGAACATATGCATCATAGCTAAATACCTTGAGACGTGTGAGAGAAGGTTTCTTACCAGTCCTTACCTCTTGTGGAGTCTTGTCATCCAACATTGATGAGGGTGATCTATTGACCATGTAGCATGCATTACCCATTGACTCTTCCCAAAATTCTTTCCCTATCCCGACACCACTGAGAATGCACCTTTCTTTTTCCATCAGCATCAAGCTCATCCTTTCTGCAACTCCATTTTGCTGAGGTGTATATGGAGTAGTATTCTTCCTTTCTATGCCACACTTCTTACATAATTCTTCAAATTCATTCTTGCATAACTCTCTGCCATTATCTGTCCTCAACACCTTAATTCTTTTCTCTGTTTGATTCTCAACAAGATCCTTAAACTCATTAAACCTGTCAAAGACTTCAAATTTATTCTTGAGGAAATATATCCAAGTATTCCTTGAGAATTCATCTATAAATGAGACATAGTACACATATTTTCCCAATGATGGGACCGATACAGGTCCAAAAACATCACTGTGAACTAGTTGTAAAATTCCTTCTGACCTTGTTGCACCAGAAGGGAATCTTACCCGATTCTGCTTCCCATATACACAATGTTCACATAAATCAAAATCTAGAGAGAAATTAGAGATACCTTAAACCATACCTTTATCATGTAGTAGTCGAAGACCCTTCTCTCTGATATGCCCCAGTATTTGATACCACAATATAACCTTTTCTCCAGAGACTGTAGGAGTTATTTCTTCTTCAACTCCAATATTAGGAACAATAGAACTATTACACCCATCAATAATAGTGCTTCCTTTTATCTTATACAGATTTCCAAACCAAACTCCTTTCAAAAACACCATTTCTCCTCGAACCATCCTACAAGTTTCCTTTTCAAATATTTTTTTTACCCCTGCATCATCCATTTTGCTTAAATAAATCAATTTTTTTCCAAACCTAGGATGTGCATAACACTAGGCAATGTTCTAATCCTTCCATCTATGAGCCTCAACTTGAATTTTCCTCATCCTATGATTCTGTTTGTTGAATCATCACCTAAGAAAACATTACCTCTATCATACCTTTCATATTCATAAAACCAATCCCTGTGGGGAGTCATATGAAAGGATGCACCTGAGTCAAGAAACCATGCCTCATGATCTTCATGTGTTTTTTAAGAATCCAAGTACACATCTCCTCCTTCTTCCTTGGAATTATTTTCTTCTGTAGAAGGATATTCTTCAGATCCATTCTTTTTCTCAACTTTGGATCTACACTACTTCTTGTAGTGATTTTATTTTTCAGATCTCCAACATACCTTTACAAACTTTCCAGGAGATTTAGATCTACCCTTAGACTTAGATCTCCCACTTGAGAACTCAGATATATTTCTTTCCTGGGAGCGTCCTCTTGCAAATAATATGTCTGTGCTCTATCCTTCCATATTCTTCCATCTCATCTCCTCCTATAACAAGGATGAGACCACTTCATCAAACTTCAAGGAAATTGTATTACTACCTATGGCCACAACCAGACTATCCCATGAGTCTAGTAAAGAACAAAGTAAAATGATACACTTATCTTCATTTGAAATTTTAATCTCATCAGATACTAACTGACTTACCACAATATTGAAAGCATTCAAATTCTTTTCCACCGAGTCTCCATCTCTCATCCTTGGATTATACAAATTATTTCTCATTAATAGTTTATTTACTAGGGACTTAGATTGATACAAATTCCCTAACTTATCCCATAAATCCTCCGTTGTAGCTTCCTCTGACAAATTCAGAAATACTGAATCTAAGAGACATAGTCGGATTGTTCTCTTCACCTTCCAATCCAACTTTTTCCAGTCATCTGTTGAATTTTTTGTAGGTGCAGTACCTAGATCTACCACGATCCACTGAGCTCTATCCACCAACATATCTTCCATATTGAACTTCCACATCTAAAAACTTTTTCCATTAAAATTCTCGATCTCCATTTTCGAATTTATTGCCATTGCTTTTCACCTAAAAAATCAATACCATAGATATCCCACTGTAACAAGGATTATCACAGTCCTGAGCCAAACCCTTGACCACAAAGGCACCCCCCGAAAGACAACAAATCTCTGATACCAAATGTAGATTTTAACCTTGTACAATATTTATTGCAAACATATTTTCAGTAAAAGAACATAAAATATACAATGGAGAATACAAACATTACACATAGATTTTTCCCTTGGAAACCCAAACCAGGAAAACAAACATATTCTATATTCATTCATAGTGATACATTGTTTACAATACAATATACATATAGGAGCCAACGACATCCAAAAGACTAACCCAATGACTTGGATTAGTCAATAACCCTAATTCATTAATCGGAAATAGGAAACCATCAGCAAAGAAACCATGTGCTGAACAACAAAAAATAATTCCTCAAACCCCCCTGTGTGCCCGACGTAATGCAAACACTACTACTCATGCAAATAATATAACACATACCCAAAAACCACGATTCTCATGCTCCAACCTGAAGGAAGCTGAAACTCCCTTTGTTCTCTGGTACCAACTAGAAGGAGGCTATGGAACCCTTTCCTTTCCCTATCATGCCACCCTAAAATATAAATGTAGAACAAATTTCACAACCACAATCACTTCCACTATCAATGTCACTGTAACTATCACATCAACCTGTAACCCATCACATCAACCTGTCATTGTATCCAACCTGTCAATGTCACTATATCATCAACTTGTAATTGTCACTGTATAATCAACCTATAACCTATACCATAAACCTATGCTATACCAAAACCTATACCATATCATCCATCAAATGTGTACCAACATATGAATCAATGTATAAACCATACCATAATCAAATCATGTACCATGTACCCTCAATGACAAACCAAGAAATTTCCTCTTGCAAATATCACCAAGATGTGCCTCTAATAAAGAACCATAACATTCATAAACCAAATAACAACAATATGTCTCAAGCATATATCACCTCAAACATAACATCCCTATGCCCAAGAGGCCTCCAATCTATGCCTTAAGCATATTGCATACCATACATGAATCAAGCCTCAAACAAACACATGTAAAACACAAATTTACGCATGAAACCTATAGCATACCATCTCAGACTATATCACAAACCTGTTGTACCTTCAAACCTTGTTGCATCCTAAACCTAACTATCCTCCTTAGATATATCTTTTCCTCATGGGACCAAGACCTATTGTCTAGCAGGGCCTCACGTGACGAGCCCCATGCAACCCACGGGGGTGCCTCGCGAGACACTAGTAGTCTGACCCGCAGGGGTCAACCAAACTAGGGTTTCCTTAGAAATATTCTCTCTCCTATGAAACCCCAAAACTCCCGCACTTCTCACTTGTTTCTACCTCATATTTGACCATCACAAAACTTGCCAATAGATCACTAGTTTACTAGAATACTTTCAATAGAATAAGTGAGTGAATGTGTTTTTGAATGACTCCTTGAGGTGTATTTATAATGTTTTTGGGTAACCTCTTTCCTTAATCTTAGGGGCTTCTATACTTTCTTGTTACAACCACTTTACCCTTTCATTAATTGACTTGTAACTAAATAGGGGTTTCTTAACCATTATTTTAGGTTTCTAACTTCAGAAGGCCATAACTCCTCAACCGTGACAAACTATGTGGTGTACCACCTATCATTAGAAATGGAACAAAGAGGACTATCCATCCATGAGTGGGTTACCTTCATTTAAACTTTTCTTCATGACATTTTTATGTGATCCATAACAATACCTTTGGGTCTACCAGACTTCTTCAAGGGTTGACATCAATGAAAACCAATATTTCAACAATATCCCCCTCTAGAATTGATGACAACACTGATGGCATGGTAGCACTCATGCTCCTACTCATGCCCCCCTTGTCTCCATCACTCCCTCTGTGACCATTAATCCCCTTGTCTTCATGCATAGGTTCTTTCTCTCTATTTCCATGACTTTGTTCTCTCTCTCTCCCCCTTTGACATCAATGGCAAAGGGAAATTATCCTTGGGGATGCTCCCCCTATATAAAATCCTCNAGACTATATCACAAACCTGTTGTACCTTCAAACCTTGTTGCATCCTAAACCTAACTGTCCTCCTTAGATCTATCTTTTCCTCATGGGACCAAGACCTACAGTCTAGCAGGGCCTCACATGACGAGCCCCATGCAACCCACGGGGGTGCCTTGCGAGACACTAGTAGTTTGACCCGCAGGGGTCAACCAAACTAGGGTTTCCTTAGAAATATTCTCTCTCCTATGCAACCCCAAAACTCTTTCACTTCTCACTTGTTTCTACCTCATATTTGACCATCACAAAACTTGCCAATAGATCACTAGTTTACTAGAATACTTTCAATAGAATAAGTGAGTGAATGTGTTTTTGAATGACTCCTTGAGGTGTATTTATACTGTTTTTGGGTAACCTATTTCCTTAATCTTAGGGGCTTCTATACTTTCTTGTTACAACCACTTTACCCTTTCATTAATTGACTTGTAACTAAATAGGGGCTTCTTAACCATTATTTTAGGTTTCTAACTTCAGAAGGCCATAACTCCTCAACCATGACAAACTATGTGGTGTACCACCTATCATTAGAAATGGAACAAAGAGGACTATCCATCCATGAGTGGGTTACCTTCATTTACACTTTTCTTCATGACATTTTTATGTGATCCATAACAATACCTTTGGGTCTACCAGACTTCTTCAAGGGTTGACATCAATGAAAACCAATATTTCAACAATATCCCCCTCTGGAATTGATGACAACACTGATGGCATGGTAGCACTCATGCCCCCCTTGTGGCCATCACTCCCCCTGCGACCATTAATCCCCTTGTCTTCATGCATAGGTTCTTTCTCTCTATTTCCATGACTTTGTTCTCTCTCTCTCCCCCTTTGACATCAATGGAAAAGGGAAATTATCCTTGGGGATGCTCCCCCTATATAAAATCCTCTTTCTTTCTCTTCATGGTGCCTCCTCGTGTAAGTATATGATGTATATGAAAAGCATTCAAAATATTATTTACTTGGATTCTTCATGTCTTCTGCTTCTCTTCCCATGTCTTACTATTCTTGATGGTGTGTGGATCATTGCGGGGCAAAAAATTCTCCAAGTTTCTATCGAAGATACTCAAAGGTCTCCCTCGAAAGAGGTTTGGTGAATATATATGCAATTTGC
>JASDQU010687687.1:15800-26758 GCA_032191745.1 Picea mariana
CTTCATGCACAACAGACTCAGACACCAGCTTAGAAAACTGGTAGCAAAGACTACACAAAGTATCCACAAGAAGGTGCGCAAGAATAGACCGCGCAGTAAGGTGGATTAGCATAGAAATTAGAGAACCACCCAGTTTTCATGGGCTAAATGATATGGAAACTTTCTTGACACAATATGAAGATGAAGTACTAGAAAACCAGAGATTGCTAGCACTAGATTTAGCACTAAAGGCTACACCTGCAATATGGTGGGGTGCACACAAAGAGACTATCAGATATTGGTACCAATGCAAATGATTGCTATGCATAAGGTTCGGTGCAGAACAACTATGTAACAACCGATAGAAATATGATGGACTAGGAACACCAGCATAACACTTGGAGGCATGTAAAACGCTGTGGAAAATGATGCCACCAGAGGAATGGTCTCACCCTTTCATTCATACTTTAGAGGGCATACCAGTGAATTGGTATACGGACCAGGAAATGCACAAAGGAACCAAGACATGGGCAACACTCCAACAGAACTTTACATTCACCTTCTCATTCGAGCATGAGAACTCTAACATAGACACGGCCTTGAAATGGATCAAAGACATCATATTCATTACAGAACTAGAAGTGGAAGTTATCATAGAAGAACAATAGTGGAATAAGAAGACAGTCAAGGAACTATTTTCATGCTACCATGTACAGGAGGAAGCACCGGATGAAGATGGTTTGTGCGATATTCAAATCGAAGAAGTCGAAGGTGAGAGAGATGTGGAAGGACCACCCTTAGAGTCAGAGTTCATCTCTGCACCAATCAATATTAAGAGGGTTAACATAGGGACCATCGAGCAACCCAAAATGGCTAGCATTGGATATTACGGGGACAAACAGACACTAGAAAGCATCACATAATTGTTGCGTGAATACAACAACCTTTTTCCCACAAACTTTACAGAGATGAAAGGAATAACCAGAGAACTAGGATAAATGAAGATACCAATTAGATCTGATGTGAGACCCATTAAACAACGACCATATAGACTGAACCCCATCTATAAATAGAAAGTTAAGGATGAGATCGACAAGATGCTCGAGGCCAACATCATCAAACCAGTCGAAGAATCAGAATGGATAAGCCTGATGGTAGTATAGGATAAGAAACAGGGAAGAGGGATTAGGATATGCATTGACTTGAGGAAGTTGAATAATTCATGCCTACATGACCCATTCCCCACACCATTCATGGACAAAGTACTCAAGAACGTAGGAGGCCACGAAGCCTACTCATTCATCGATGTATTCTCAGGATATCACCAGATTAAGATAGCATGGGAGGATAGACACAAGATGACATTTGTGACAGAAGAATACAGTCATCTTACCAGTATACAGTCATGTCATTTGGACTGAAGAATGCCCCTGCAATATTCTCCAGAGTGGTCATCACAACATTTAAGGAATTCATCCACCAATTTCTTGAAGTATACCTGGATGATTGGGCAGTTTACAGCCTGTTGAAAAATCATGTGGAAGTTTTACGAATGATGTTAGAACAATGCAGACAGTGCTAGATACCACTGAATATCAAGAAATGCATATTTGGAACACCATTCAGGATACTGTTGGGACACATAGTATGCAAACAAGGTCTACTAGTGGATCCATCCAAAATCACAGTCATTGTTAACTTACCAGCACCAAAAAAAGTCTACCAATTAAGAGCAGCGTTAGGACACATAGGATACTACAGGAAATTTATCAAAGGCTATGCGCAGATCACAACACTAATGGAAAAACTGTTAAGAAAAGATACAAAGTACCAATGGAATGATGAATGTCAACACAGTTTGGATACCTTGAAGGAAAAAATGGTTACTGCACCTATATTAGTATTTCCTGATTGGGAAAAGACATTCCATGTACATGTAGATGCATCACCGATAGCACTTGGAGCTATCTTAGTGCAACTAGGAGAAAGGGACTTGGATCACACGATAGCGTTCGCAAGAAGAAAACTATTAGACTCAAAACAGAATTATAACATGACAGAAAGAGAAGGCCTAGCTATGGTTTATGCACTACAAAAATACAAACATCACTTATTGGGAAAACACTTCAAGATGTTTATAGATCACTCAGCCCTGAAATACCTAGTCAACAAGCCAGTGTTGGGGGGGAGAATTTGTCAATGGTTATTTCTATTTCAAGAATTTGACTTTGAGGTAATAGTCAAACCAGGGAAACTGAATGCAGGGCCTGACCACCTATCGAGGGTCACAAATGGAGAAGAAACAATGAACTTAGAAGACAACTTTCCAGATGCACAACTATTCTCAGTACATATTTCTAACGATTACTTCGCAGAGATCATCTAGTACTTGAGCACAGGTACTGCACCGCATGAATATACCACTGCATAGAAGAAGAACCTGGTACTCTGCGCAACCGACTATCAATTGATCGTAGGACATCTATACAATATGGGTGCATATAGTATCTTATGAAGATACATACTAGACCACGAACGACCAAGAATTTTGGAAGAAGCCCATGAGGGAATAACAGAATAGCATTATGCAGAAAAAACTACCACGTAGAAGGTACTACGTGCAGGATTATGGTGGCCAACGATACACAGAGACTCAAAAGAGTATTGTCAGCAATGCGATGTCTGTCAAAGGGTATGCAAACCCAATAGAAGGGACGAGATGCCACTACGACTGCAAGTGACACTTTAGGCATTCGAAAAATGGGCAATAGACTTTGTGGGACCTATTCACCCACCAACCAAGAGAACAGGAGTGAGATATATCATCACCGCAATGGAATACTTAACAATATGGATGGAGGACACACCCATAAAATACTGCAGCGCAGAGACAACTTCACATTTTCTGTTTGAATGGGTAATCACTAGATTCGGGTGCCCAATAATTTTGATGAGCGACCAAGGAATGCACTTCATAAACAGCACCATTCGAGCGATGCTCGAAGAGCTTGAAGTTCATCACCAAAAAATCACACCGTATCATCCTCAGGCAAATGGCACAGTAGAAGCCTTCAACAAAATTCTAGAGAATGCCTTGACAAAGATATGTAATGTCAACAAGGATGATTGGGACCTCAAGGTACCAGCAGTGTTATGGGCATATAGAAACACGTGAAAAAATTTGATAGGCCACACACCATTCAAACTAGTCTATGGTCAAGAAGAAGTAGTGTCGTTAGAATGTTTAATACCCAGTCTATGTATAGCAGCTATCACACAAATGACAGAACGAGGTGCAATACAGGAAAGTATGAATCAGTTATTGTCGATGGAGGAAGACCGAATCTTGGTAGGATTACATCAACAAGTACATAAATAAAGAGACAAATCTTGGCACGATCGCCACATCAAGAGGAAGACGTTCAAGGAAGGAGATCTAGTATTTCTCTACAACAGTAAATCGTTGTAGCATCCAGGAAAGCTGAGGATGCATTGGCTTGGGCTATACGCAGTAAAATATGTTATAGATGGAGGAGATGTATAGTTAAGAGATATAGCAGGCACAGACCTTAGAGGAATGATCAATGGGAGATGGCTGAAGCTATACAAGGACATTCGACCACCCACTGCTCAGTTAAAAAATAATATATATATATATATATATATATATATATATATAAACAGCCTGAAACAACGCATAGCATGATGGAAAAGTCGCATATGAAACACGAATCCAGCAAGGGAAAACATAACGGCCATATCGAAAAGGGAAACAAGTAGGAAAAGGAAAGTTGGCAAAAGCAGGCTGACAAGACCGCATGAGGCAGAGTTAAAGCAAGGCAAGGATGGATAGGATGTCACATTAAGCGCCAACTGGAGATGGCAGAGTAGGCATAATGGAAAATAAGAAACTATTGTAGATGCATTGAACCCACAGTTATGGTGCATTAATTGCATGATGGAGGAAGCATCCTCAACAAGATTCATGACGATCCCATACAACACATGAGCACAAAAGCAGTTAGTCTATTCACGGAAGGAGAACAGAAAAAGAGAAACAACAGCTAGAACGAACGGAGCGAGACCACAGATGTCACCGAAGCCATTCAAACTTAGCAAACACTCAGAAAAAACCATTATGGCACCACTGAAGCCCGCAGAACCAGGACAAGCAGCCAGATCAACCAGGGTTCATACTAGGTCATGAGGACCACAGGAAGAAAATGAGCAGCAACCACCAGAGATCGTCGATATTGATGAAATCCCATCGCCAAAATAAATCCCAGTACAGTCCATACCAATAGTAGAGGATATTCAGAAACCATAAATAGAGGCCATGGAATAGGACACAGCAACAGTGGTGAAAGAACCTTAGAATAAGGAAAAAGAAACTGACTAGGAAGTACAACTGAAACATACTGAAGCAGTTGTGGAAGTAAACAGGATGGCATAGAAACTAGGCGCAAAGGGGAAACCAGATGAGACGCAAGCACCCGGACCTAGGTCAACCAACCGAGGGGACCGCTGGAACTACCTGGGCTTGGCCAGAGTGGATGACAGGGTGACAACTAGGAGTTGTTGGAACTTTGAGCCAGCCAACACAGCAGGAGGACCAAGTTCACATACTAAGCTGACCTCGAAAGAAACTGGATGTAGAAATTGTGCTACCTCGCATACCAGAGGGAGTACAGGTGGACCCGTAGCTATTGGGCCACGTTAGGAAGCTCAAGTATTCTAACCATGATGTAGCAGATGAAACCAAATATCCAGAGCTTGTACCACAGGTATTTATGCAGACAATAGGTGTGAACCAACTCAGAGAAACCATTACTCAGCCACACCAGTGGGCAACTGGACTGGACAAAACAAGAATCCTAGGATTGTTGAAGATACCACACTTTGGCAGAGGCCAATATGCGTTGGCATGCATAAAAAAACTGTTAGCAGTTACACATGGAGAAGACATATGGCTGGACAAACCCATCCCCATAACTGTTGAACTTATTGCACAGATAACAGGACTACCCACCCGGGGTATGGATCCCGCGCTGATTCTAGACAATAAGTCCAAGGAAAAAACATTGGCAGAAGAGATGAAGAAGAAATATGGCATTGACAAAGGAACAAGAGGAATTATAATCAAATGGATCAATGATGCCGCTACACAATTGGGTGCAAAAATCTTAGTCTACAAACTGCTAAGAAAATGTCGCAAAGACGAAGTATTGGCAAGAGTCATCGTTGTCACAGCTCAGTGTGCAGAAGGCACCTCCATGAGTTGGGCGCCATACCTGTCAAACTTGTTCCAAGTAGACTGCAAAGACACGTAGGATGCAGGTACAAAATTTCATTACTCATGGTTGATCACTCTCATAGCCTTCATGGGATGGCGAGAACTAAAATACGCCATCTTTTGTACCACAACACAACCAGGAGGAGCAAGATATCGCATCCTGAGATCCTCACCACTAGCCAAGCATAAGAGGGAAAATGGAAACATATTCAAAGCTTACCTATGGGAGATATAGGAATCCATCAACCGAGCATGGAGAATAACACCAGAGGTTGTCACACGATATGGGGGCATCGCCAATTTTTGGGCTAGGCGACAAGCCATGTGGATACAACCAAGGAAAGACTCGAATAAACAATGGCTATAGATGTGCTATTGCATCACTAAGGGTGATATCGACATGATCATCAGTGAATGGCATAATGCATGGAGGATTCCAACCATACTTAGAGAAGTACAAGGACAAACAACAAAAGGAGGGGCTTCGCAGGCGGAAACACAGCCTCCACAAATCCCAGTACCCAAGAAATGAAGAACGGGCCGAACCAAGTTGACTTGGGTAGACGAAGGCTCAGAGCAGCCAGGGACCCAGAAGGGGATGACAGAAACCACTCAATCGACCAATGGACAGTTAAAACAGGCTGAGTGAGCACAGGAAACTACATCGAACCCCATCACACAGGAACCATGGGGAACCAAGACACCAACAATATAGGAAGCAAGTGCGCTCAAGAAAACAAAGGCACAATGACCACCACTGGAGTATACAATCACTGAGGATGATGATGAGATGAATTCCAGAATGGTCCAGGATTGCCTCGCAGAGGATTTTGATCATGCAGCGCACCAAAGGGATAAACTGCAGAAGGAAATGGCAGAAATGGGACAGCTCCTTAAGAAACTCGAGGAAGCCCAGATCATGAGTAGCAATAGAGGCATAGAGACATCGATCACACAGACCACAGAAAGGGTCGAGGCAGAAGAATGCGATCCAACTCTTCCGATGCCACACACACATTCCACGGTCTACATAAAGCCTAGCATGCTGCGAATGGATGAAATTGTGGGACAAACACCACTGAAGGATCTGGATCATATCCAATTGGTCCTGACATGGATGCCATTAAGGTAATTACACAAACTATAGGTCAGCGTTGACCACGAGATG
Source organism: Picea mariana (assembly GCA_032191745.1). Lineage (NCBI taxonomy): Eukaryota > Viridiplantae > Streptophyta > Pinopsida > Pinales > Pinaceae > Picea > Picea mariana. The sequence continues at coordinate 22,241 of JASDQU010687687.1, forward strand.
CAGTCTCGAGCACATAAAAACTTAGTCGAATTGCAGCAAGCAACAAAGAAGTAAGAAGCGCTGGAAACTGTTTGTGCATAGGACAAATCGGAAACTTGGGAGGAGAAGGAACGAAGAAATGAGCTAGAATGCAAAGTGGAAGAAATTTTTGGGAAACTTCCAACCACTGTGCAGGGAAATGAACTCCCAGTCGTAGAAAAGATCGACCAGATTGCGTAGGCAATTGATCAGTATCAGAAGGAGATTGAGACTCTCCGCAGACAAATTAGACCGACAAATCCACCATAAGTGAAGGAGAGAAGGAAGAAGGAAGCAACAATGCAACTGCAGGAGCTAGAAAAATAGGTTAGCATGCCAGTCGAATTGTTGGATAAAGAAGCGCAACTTTGGACAAGGTTGGAAGAGGATCCATAGGTCCAACACTGGGACAAGGAGGAGGAGAGGATCAATGCAACGATCCAAGAACTCAAGAAGCAATAGAAGACCATACCAATTCTATAATGGGTGAAGGGAATGCAATAGTTGAAGAAGATGTAGGTAGAACTTATCACTATGCAAACACAGAAACAGGAGCATCAGGCTCAAATAGAACCATTGTAGGAACGGGTAGCAGAAGTACTTGCGTAGGCAGAAGAATCCAGAATCTAGACAAAAAAAACTCAGTTAGAATGCGCAGGACTGATGAGCAAGGAAGTGGCAGCTCAAACAATTGACACCATCAAGGAGAAAACCGTGCAAGAACTGACAATAGTAGCAGAGTTGCAGGAAAATCTCCAGACGATCACCAAGGAGATCGAGGAAGCACAGAGAAATTAGGTGACTCAGGACGAGTCACATGTCATTGTTGGGGGCCTGTTGGCACCAAGCTGAAGTGGAAATAATAACGATAATGGGAAAGAAAGCGTGCAAAAAACTGAAGTAACAACTGGCAAAAGATCAGCACGCGCGCATGCAAGAAAGCGTGCACAAAGGAAAGCGACAGTTGGAGGAAGAACAACACGTGTAAGGGAGAAAGACCTAATGTAAGAAGGGTTATGGTTTTGGTAATATTCTGTAAATGGCTGAAGAGCCTAATATATATATATATATATATATAGATACGAAAGTATCATATAGAGAGTGGACAAAGTTGTATTTTGTTGTTGTTGTTATTGTTATTGTGATTTGAGAGTTAGGGTTTTGAAGTCTAGGGATTGTAAATATGCACAGGCATAGACGAGATGGGAGGGATTTTAGTTGTATGAACCGATTTTGTAAGCTTTTGAGCAAAGAATATATGAGGGAAGGTAGATCTGAGGATTAGATTGCAGGTTGTGGAGTCTGGTGTGATCTAGTTTGCCTCACATAGATCTTACCCAGTTTTGGGGAGAATTGTAAGCACGTGGTGCCAGAATTGCAGAACTACTATAATAAAAGAGCCAAGAGCCAAATCTTTTTGGATGTAGCCCAGGAGGGGGTGAACCATGGTAATACTCACATAATATGTTAAATGTTTGTATGTATTTACTTTCTTTCAGCAATTAATGGTTAAGATTGAAGAATGAGTTAATACCTTGTTATGAATTTGTTTATACTTTGCTAGAATTAAACTATGAAATATACGTAGGCGATCTCAAGTAATAAGTAGATTACAGTAACAACTCACGGAACAGGACCTTAATCAAGAAACCCTTTATCCCCTACTCTATCCTAGGCTGTAAACACTTGAGTCTTACAGTCACCCATTATAAAGTTATCTCGGGGAGACTACACAGTACCTGCTAGGTGTTTTGTTTCCTTCTGGTTTACCAGGAGGGCCGATAGTTTTAGAGGCTTTGTTGGAATCCCGAATGACATGAACACTAGGTCAATAACTCAGATACCCTGATAAGGGAATCAAGTTAAACCAACACATACCATGATACCCAGACTCATTACCTCATGGAGTTAGACCCATTGCTACTTCAAAACTAGGCCGATGGGATTAATGTTGTTGCTACTGACAGAATGAAGGTGTTGAAGAAGAAAGGATGGGCCCTCCAGGGCCAGGCTCAAGTCAATATGTCTCTCAGTACTTCATGTCTAGGACCTATGGGCCTTGATACACAATCTCCTTAGTTATCCCTGGGATAGGGGATAACAGGTACGACACACCAAAAAAGTGCAGCACACCGGAAAAGGGGCCAACGATTGAAAAATAAAAAAAATGGTTGTTAGGGAAAAAAGGTGCGAATTGGGAATTTATGAAATTGAATGAAGCGTACTTGACAAGCTTCAATGCATTAATAACATCCAAAGAAGCTTCTCCGAGAAGATTTAGGGAATTCATGACACCCTCTATATAAAGTGGAAACGCAGGCCAAACAAGAGTTATTGTGCATTTGCAAACTCGTGAAGCTAAGGAGAACGAAGACGAGAGATGAACAGGTGAATTCAGAGATCATAAGAGTTGAAGTTCACTCATAGAAGAAATAAGTACGCACAATGGAACCTCCAAAGTTTGGTGCACCAAGCCAAACCACACAGAAAACATGCAACAGCCTTAGGTCACCACAAGAAACCAAAAAGGTGGAGCAAGAAATGGCACAGAGAGAAGGAATCATCTATGTCGATGCAATTCCCTCACTACGGGTCAAACCAGTGAGCGCCACAATGGTTGAGGAATAAGAACAAGCCCTGACGATGACCGAGATGGAGATTCACTCACACGACAATGCGTAGGGTCACGAACCAGTCGCGACAGGAAACCCACAGCAATCTGCAAGGGCCTAAGAGGCCCACAGAATTAATGGTGGTGAAAATGAGCAGACAGAGTCTATAGGGCCAAGACCAAAGCCTATGGTAGGGTCTGTGCAACAGGAGGAAGAACAGTTTGAAGACATCACAGGGAATCTAGAGTTGAGTGTGGAAGATAGAGAACCAAAGGTTGGGACCTCTAGCGCACCAGTAAGAAGAAATGGCAAGAAACCCATCGCACGGTCCCCACACAAGCAGTCAGATGCCTAAATTGTGTTATTGAAAATTCCAAAAGGGGGTGTAGGCCACACCAACTCTATTGGGGTGCATGGAAATGTTGAGATATGTAGACCATGATGTGTGTGACACCAGTAAATTCCCTGAAATTGTGCAACAGGTGTACATAGAGAGGATAGGCACAGGACCATTTGGAGACCCAATGTTGCAGCCAAAGAAATGGGTGCCATGCCTGGAAAACACAGGGATATTCAATTTTCTAGAGATTCCCCACTTTGGTAGCGGGAAAGAGGTGAATAACTGCGTCAAGAAATTGATGGTATTCCTCTATGAAGGATTCTTATGGTTAGAAGAACACGTCTCCATTGACGTAGAACTCATTTCCTTCATCATTGGTTTGCCATCAATGGGTGAGAGTCCCATGCAGTACCTGGATGAAAATACCAAAGAAAAATATCTTGCGGAAGAGATGAAGAAGACATACGAGACAGAAAGAGGCTCCTGCAGAATCATTATCAAGAGAATCAATGACGCAACCACTAGGATGGTCACCAAATTAATGGTGTGAAAATTGCTAAGGAAATGTCTCAAGGAGGAGGTCCTTGCAATGGTTGTCGCAGCAACAACACAGTGCACAAATGGCACCATGATCAGTTGGGTGCCATATTTACTAAATTTATTCCTAGATGACTACAAGGATGCACAGGATTTGAGAAAAAAGTTCCACTACTCCTAGCTCATGATCCTGATAGTTTTAATAAGATGGAAGGATTCATCCTACTCATACTTCTGTGATAGAATAGGACATTGTCGTGCAGCCTGATACACATCAATGGGAAGCACTTCAGACCCCAAGCAAATAAGTGGCAATGTCGACACCTTTGCTCAGTATCTCAGTGACATCTAGGATAGCATAGCCAATACCTGGAGGATAAATATGGAAGTGGTCGCATAATATCAAGGAATATCCAACTTTAGGGCTACGCAACATAACATGTGGATCCAAGCGTGCAGGGATCCAGGGAAGGAATGGTTGCAACTTTGATTTTGCATCAATGCAGATGAAGTAGAAATGGAAATGTGAGACTGACAGGATGACTGGAAGATCCTAGTCATCACCAAGGACATGCCAAAGGGAAAGGAAGTGGAATTAAGGTTTTCCAAGACACCTACAAGAGACAACACTGCACCCAAAAAGCCAACATAGCAGGGGAAGCCCAGTCAAAAGTCAGCGTAGAAGAAGGGTAGTTCTCCAAAGAAGGACATGCAGTCAGAGAAGAAGGACATTGCCTCGACATAGGGAGAACAAGGGGGGAAACAATGACACAGGAAACCCCTTCGACAGGTACTCCACAAGAAACAGGGCCACCAATGTGGCCAATTATACATATAGGGGGGTCGTGCAAGAAGGAAAAATCCCATAAGAAAATACGAGAGTATACAATCACCAAGGACGATGTCAATCTTGTCACAGAGAGAGTACAAGATCACACAATGAAGGATTTTGAAGAGGTCCATCACCAAAGAGGAAGGATACATAATAAGTTGGTCGATATCAGTAAAGTC
>JASDQU010687689.1:5597-19670 GCA_032191745.1 Picea mariana
AGCTCTAGTGTAATTTGAAGCCTTGTGCGAATAATTCATTCATCGTCCTGCACTCTCACACTTGGCAACTGTTATAGAATATTTCCCCTGCAGAAAGGTGAAATCTCCCTTGGATATCTAGACCCCTATTGTCCAAGACAGAAAAACAAACAATGGACACTAACTTTCATTTAGATCTATTCTTTACGTCTATGGGCAGAGAAGATAGAAGAAAGGAATGTAACCTACTTCTTTTCAACTGTTGTCCTCGTTGATCTTCAATCTTTGATCTTGTTGTCCAATACTCTATCATGATGAAGAAAATATGCAAGGAACATAACAATATACTATTAGACAAGAACATATCTATCTATATAGGCATACATGTATAAACAACAATATGAAGGAAATAAGTCAAGTTATGTATTATGAAAACATGGGAACTTACAACCTTGTTACACTAGCGTTCCTCCAAGCTTCCAATTTAGTCCTTGAATGCACTCTAAAATTGTTTCTTTTGAGATCATAAGTATCATACATACACTTTCTACTCTCCCCCTTTTACCTTGGAATGCCCGCATTATATAGGATCTAGAGGCTTAACCACCATGGAGGAAATCACTCACTAGATCCACTAAATTGGGATCTCCAATATTTTTAGGGAGAAAATATCTTTCAAGTATTTTAGGGAGGAAATATCTCTCAAGATCCATCAAATTAGGATATTGGTTTGAAAAAATATATCAACCATCCATGAGACTCTCAACTTCTTCTTGAAATTAAGAAACTAGATGCGAGGTGGATTCTCACACAAAATTAATTTATTTTTTTTTCAATAAAAATGAATAATACATGTGCACATAGTATTTTGACCATCGTATGATAAATTTCTCCCCCAACATGTTTAGGGATTATGAGAAACACTCTCTCACTAAAGAGTGACAAATCCACACTTAGTAGTGTGAGAATTTGGTGTGTAACAGATGCCCCCTAAAGTGTGAGGTCAGAAGAGAAGTTCATAGCCAAAACACTTTATAAAAATATGTGCATCAAGGAACTAGAATAGGAAATTTGGGTGGAAGCTGCTAGCAAACATCAAACAATAAACATATATCATCCTCGAGGTGGGCATACCCATACTCGGATAAAATAACTCAAAGCATGGTCATCGACCAAGATAATGTGGATCCATGAAAGTACTGATTAAAAATATGGCCACCCAAAATACAATGTGGATCCATACCTCCATGACTCAATCAAGTCATAGCCATGAAAACATACACAATGGAGCTAAGGCATGACAACAACATAGCCACAGACCAATACAAAGTGGATCTATGTGACATTATATATATCAGTGAGATTAACATGATGACCATACTGGGATCTACAAAGTACTCAAATAATCTCCATCACAACATGGTTAAGGAGGTCCCAGGGTCTTCACTCTGATCCTAAAATGGTACAATTCTAACCATGTGAATAAATGTTATGATGTCCAAAATGGTAAGAACTACTTGATTACTAGTCATTAATGTATATTGTTAACAAGTGCGAGAAAAATCACCAATGATGACAATGACTCCCAAGGTACCATAATACATTCCAGGGAATGTGAATCAATGAGTTGAATTCAAACACTCATGGGATCATTCGATCAGAGATCAATGATGTAAACCCATTGTCGAAAGCGAGGAGGCATGCCATTGTGGCATGTAGGTCCCAAGGTACTAATTGGTTTCTAAATTTAATTCTTGGATAATGTGTTGAAGTCGATAGGAATCGACTCATCGAAGGAGGGCCATGATGTATCCCCCATCATCGACACAAAATTGACACAGGAAAGTGATGTAATATGATGGATCAAATGAGCACAGACTAACACGAGGATAAAAGTTGAGAATACTGTAGAATGGATGATTGAAACTGAAACTTTCCTTGAACATTGTGAGGCACGAAAAATGACTTGACAACATTGACTCGACGAGTACCAAGAACGTTATGTGATGATAATCAAAGCACTCTTCAACTGGAATGAAAAATTATAACGAAACATAGAATTGATATGACTCAGAGACAAGGAGATTACCCAACTGTAAGATGAGACACAAACAGGTTCCATGTTCAAGGGAAAAAACGAACAAATGTCATAATGTTTTCCAAAGACTTAACCCACTTCCTTCAATTTTTCCCAAACCATGATTGGCAAGTACTTCTTTGTTTTTTAATGATCTTAAGGAGGATAACAGATGGACGGTATAGCTCATCTTCAATGAGTCCCTTGTCACATGTTTAACGAACCTGAAGAAGGAGGGGTTCAATCCCATAAATCTCATATGGGTCCTTCGATGCATAATTTTATGAGCCAAAAGAAGGTAAGCTTGGCGGTATTTTCATGTTTAGAGAGTCTGAAAATATCTCAAAGACAACTCTAAGGGTGTTCTTTTCCGTAAATTTAGTCCCCCAAGCCTGGAAAATTAAAAAGAAATACTAGGGAGAACTCTTCTAGTCAAGATTGACTAGAGTATTAACTTTTTGTAACTGGTTCGTCTGGTCCGAAAAAGGGTTAAAATTACACCGAATAGATTCCCTTTCAAACCTTTTAACGAGTGTGAAAGGAAATAAGCTCACTCGACAATATTTTCATGTTTAGGGAGTTTGAAAAGAGCTTAAAGGATACTCTAAAGAGTTCTTTTTTCGTAGTTAGTCTTATGAGGCCAAAAAAGAGATAAACTAATACTCAAAAGACGACTCTTTGTTTTTTAAAGAGCTCGAAGAAAGACGAAGTATGCTTGAAGTTTCTACTTCATTTTTTAATGATCTTGAAACAAAAAATGAAACTATTCTCGGTAACCTATTCTCATGTATTTACGAGCACGAGAAAGAACAAATACTAAACTTGTCAAGAGAAGACAACTAAGTTCCAATGGGAATGATCCCCAAGTGAGGACCACTCATAGTAGTGTGTCTTTCTAGAGGTATTTTTCCCCAACTTGATTGGTAGAAGCTAGTGGATTAACTCCAGCATGATGTCCAGAGGCTGGAGACCTACTCCCCAAGCTTCATTTCATCCGTTGACTCTTCTTCTTCACCCTTTTAGACTTTATATACTAATAGGAATATGTTCACCAAAGTGGGAGGAAGAAAGAGGATAAATTGACATAGGCGTAGGAAAGGAAGGTTCAAGTATTATATCTGGTGGTAGACTTAACTCAACTGGAGGGGGGTCTGTTTGATTTTTTAATGAGCTTGACATAGACAATGAACTATGATCATAGTTATATGTTACAGTTTTTAATGAGCTCGACACAAGAAAATAAGTATGTTCATAAGGATGAGGTACTACCAAAGTATCAAGTGATTCAAAGGAGTGATGCACCATATTTGAAATCATGTTTAACGTGGAAACCTGATGTGGTGGATCAGGGGGAGGTAAGGGAAAAACTCCCATGAGTGAGGAATCCTTGAGGAGATCTACACCACACTTTCATACTCAATATTAGAATGTCCTAGAAAAGGGATATTATTCACTAAGTGGTTATTGATATCTGGCGTGCAATAGTCAAGTTGATCAACTGTCACAATTTTTCCTTGATAGGGAAATTGTAAAAGGAGAAAGACCAAAGATGTGACGGTAGTCATTGCATAGAACCAAGTACGACCAAGAAATAAATTATAATCCAAATGCGCATCAACCACTTCAATGTCGATAGAATCTTTTTTTCCCTTCAACTCCACAGTGAAATATTTCAAGAGTTTGTAAGGTTGGAAACCACTTCCATAAAACTCCTTAAGGGTAGTAGGAGACTGGATAAGTTTAGGAGAACCAATGTCTCTCCAGTAGGATAAATAAATGACTCAAGTGGAGTTTCCTTCATCCAAAATAGTACTATGGATATTCTTCCCACCAACCATAGTTTGAATTTGGAACGCCAGGTGGTGGGAGAGCCTCGATTTAAAATAGTCTGGATTAAACATAATCATATTTGATGCCTCTGGATCCATAGATCCAATCACTGAAAACATGGTTCTACATTGACTTGGACAGTTCTATAGAGCTTCGAGTGTCAAAATAGCACAAGGTGCTTGCGCCAAATATTCAACAATGTTGTAGCTTTGAGCAGCGTGGGCACTTGGATTGAAAATCAACTTACTAATTGTGCCCTTAGGTGAGCGCAACATTGAGTCAACAACAATCCTATAAATCTAAAGAGGGGTGGAAGATGGAGGAGTAGTAAAAGTAGAGAGATTATTTGCAACACCTCCATTAGCATGATTATCTAGAGGAGTGTCATAAGTCTTAGAGCTAGTTGTTAAACTAACTATCGCATTACACATAAGGACGTGAACACTTGAGGAAGCATCCTCATGGTGAGGATGACCTGCGTTTCCCCCTTGCAGAGGGGAAGGATTTTGTGCAACCATTTTTTGTTGTTGAATTGGAAAAGGGTCAATTAATACTGCAGCTTGAGAAGTACCTTTTAGAAATTTATTGACTTCCTCACAATGAGGACAATATTTTGTGTGGTGGTCCTTTGCACAAATCAAGAAGGGAAACTTTTCCTTTCTCTGTGATTGATTTTGAACAGTTTTTTAACTCTCCTGTTGGTTAGAATATTTTTTGGATTTACCCTTGTTTTTCTTCTTTCCTCTAGGTTGCAAAGATGAAACGGATTGGACCGTGTTCACTTCAGAGGATTGGGCAGGAGAGGAAGTAGAGGTGGTAGTTTTGATGGAACCTATCACACCATCAAAATGAGTTTCCATGGATGGTCTTGATGGAACATTTGAAAGATGTGGAGCATGAGGGATCAATTCATAAAGAGTGTCATACTGGGAGTATACCAAGTCCAAATATGGAGCATGACTAATCACCTGCTCTTCAGTGACATCACCTCCCATGGAAACATCTCTAGAGATGGGTGGAAAAAGTGACTTGGTAAACCAATTTTCCAAGAATTGATCAAGAATGGTAGCATTAATTAACTGTCTCTGCCTCCTCCACTCATGAATATGATCAGAAATGTGATTGAAAGTGGATTCCCTAAGCAAAGTTAAAAGCTATGTATTGATCGAATCGGTAGTTGGAAATGTGTCAAAAAGGCTATGGAAAGAGAATTAAAGTTGGCAAAGGAGTTTCAAAGTAATTCAATATACCATTTGGTCATTGCACCAGTAAGAGTTCTCTGGAAAATCCTCAAACAAATGGAATAATCCATCAATGAGTTTGATGAACACCAAAGATAGAAGGTCATTACGTGGTTATTAGGATCTTCTCTAGGTTTCACGCCAAACTTTGGGATATCAAAAGTCAATTTGGTAGGGATGGGAGGCCAAAATGGGGAATGACGTATAGGATCATTGGTCAAATGCGACAAATCTGGCAGATCTAACGTAGATAAGAAAGGAAGTTGTCAGTTGACCCATGGATATTGGTAGTAATTAGGTGGCATGGGAACACCAGTAGGACCATACATAGGTTGTGAGGGCATGACAAAACCGAATGGTCCTCCTACATACTATGATTGACCAGATGGTCCCCCCATGTATTTATGGTTGGTCTGAGGGTCCCCCTATATATTGTGGTTCACCTAATGGTCCCATCATATACATCAGTTGATGAAATTGTTGTGTTGGAATCATGGAATTTACAGATTGATTGGGAAAATTTCCTTCTTGAGGAATTCCCACAGGATTAGGTTGACCCCATAAAGGATTCACAACTCCTAGATATGGTTCTCCAAGATACAGCCTTGTAGTAATAGGGACGGAAGGAACTTCGGGAGCGGCTTGCCCTCAAGATTGTTGTTGTTTCCCCCACATAGGATCTTGGCTGAGGATTTTCCCCTAGCAAAAGGTTCCCTCCCAACTAAAGATTACCCTCCAGCTAAGGGTTGGATTCCAACTGAAGGTTGACCTCCAATGTGTAGATTTTAACCTTGTACAATATTTACTGCAAATAGATTTTCAGTAAAATAACAGAAAAGATACAATGGAAAATACAAACATTACATAGAGATTTTTCCCCTAGAAACCCAAAACGGGAAAACCATCATATTCTATATTCATTCATAGTGATACATTGTTTACAATACAATATACATATAGGAGCCAGCGGCATCCAAAACCTTAACCCAATGACTTGGATTAGTCAACAACCCTAATTCCTTAATCGGAAATAGAAAACCATCAACAAAAACCATGTGTCGAAAAACAGCTCAACAACGGACACAAAAATTGAGGAAACACGAAAAACGAGGCAAAAATGTGACATGTTTCTTGAGGCAAACGAATATAACACATACCCAAAATTATCCCACTTGTTGTTTTCCTTGCATACAGGGGGTTACAGGGTTACATAGTCAACAATCCAAGGCAACAATGCCCATGGATCCTCTACACCAAGAGAACTTCTCAGTGCTCACAGTTTTTGTTAATGAATCTGCAACATTATTCAAAGTGTCCACCTTCATCAACAACACTTTATTTTCTTCAACCATGTCTCTCACAAAGTGATATTGAATATAAATATGCTTTTTATTTGAATGATAAGCCAGGCTCTTCACCAGAAAAATTGCACTCTGACTGTCACAATCTATCCTTACAGCTTGTTGTACCAACCCAATACCTAAACACAATCTTTGTAACCATATTGCTTCCTTACTTGAATGAGTGGATGCCATGTATTCAGTTTCTGTAGTTGAAAGTGCCAAGAATATAACACATACCCAACATTCTCTCACTTGTTTTTTTATTTGCATACAGGGGGTTACCGGGTTACATAGTCAACAATCTAGGTAAAAAATGCCCATGGATCCTCTACACCAAGAGAACTTCTCAGTGCTCACATATTTTGTTAATGAATCTGGAACATTCTTCAAAGTGTCCACCTTCATCAACAACACTTTCTTTTCTTCAACCATGTCTCTCACAAAGTGATATTGAATATCAATATGCTTTGTCTTTGAATGATAAGTCAAGTTCTTTGCCAGACAAATTACACTCTGACTATCACAATATATCCTTACAGCTTGTTGTTCCAACCCAATACCTAAACACAATATTTGTAACCACACTGCTTCCTTACTTGCATGAGTGGATGCCATGTATTCAACTTCTGTAGTTGAAAGTGCCACTACAACTATATTTTTCTCATCCAACTTATTGCTCCTCCAAACAGGTTAAACACATACCCGCTTGTAGATCTCCTACTATCCAGATCTCCAGCCCAATCTGCATCCACAAAGCCATGTATATCCAACACTATGTCCAATCCTGGTCTTTGTTGGGAGCACAATCCATAGTTAGGAGTGCCACGCAAATACCTGAAAACCATTTTTACTATTGTTCAATGTTCCTTCCCTGGTTTTGACATATACCTTCTCAAAACTCCCATTGCATGTGCAATGTTCGGTCTAGTACATACCATTGCATACATCAAAATACCAACTGCACTCGCATATGGAACATGAGACATGTCCTCCTCATCTTCCTGTGTCTTGGGACATTTATCCACATATAAATTTACACCAACAGGAATAGGAACCTTGTCTGGTTTACATTCCTGCATATTAAACCTATGCATTATTGTCTCGACATATTTTCTCTGATTTAACCATAGTTTCCTCTTTTTCCGATATCTTTTAATTTCCATGCCTAAAATGAAATTTGAAGCACCGATATCCTTCATGTCAAATTTAGAGGACAACTTAGTTTTCACATATTGGATAATCTCCTTGTTGTTTCCTATTAGCAACATGTCATCCACATACAAGACCAAATAAATCAAATGATCACCAATTAATTTAAAATACTCACAATGATCCTTTTTGCTTCTTGTGAAGCTAAGTCCCAACATATAAGTATCAAATTTTTGATACCACGTCCTTGGTGATTGTTTTAAACCATACAGGGACTTTTTCAGCTTGCATACCAGCTCCTTCTTTCCCTTCACAACAAATCCTGGTTGCTTCATATAGATTTCTTCTTCCAAATCCCCATGTAGGAATGTTGTCTTCACATCCATTTGTTCTACTTCAAAATCAAATGCAACAACAACAAATAACATAAATATTATAGAGGTTAACTTGGAAACAGGAGAAAAAATCTCACCAAAATCAATTCGCTCAACCTGGGAATAACCCTTTGCTACTAACCGAGCTTTGTATTTATCCACTTTTCCTTCTGTATTCACCTTCTTTTTAAATATCCATTTGCTGCCAATGGGATTTCTTCCAATTGACAACTCCACTAGATCCCAAGCCTCATTCTTATCCAAGGCTACCATTTCTTTGTCCATGGCATTTTTCCAGATATTTCCATCCTCTGAATCCATTTCCTCCCTGACAGTTCTAGGATCATCATCAGTAATAGACAAAGAAAAATTTGAACGTAAATCATATGGAGTATACCTTTCCGGTAGCCTCCAGTCTCGAATCGCTCTCCTCAATATTGGAGTATGAGGATCTTCTTCTTTTGATTCATGTTCTTCTATAGAGTCTGATTCATCATCCTTTAAATCAAACTCTATTTTCTCTGGTTCTTCCTTACTTGGTAGGACTTCATGTTTAACAACATCCTTCATTTCTCTAAATACCACATCTCGGTTACACATTACCTTCTTAGTTTCTGGGTTCCAAATCTTATAACCTTTGAGACCATCTTTATATCCAATAAAGATACATTTTTCAGCCTTCTTATCTAGCTTACTCTTTTTTTCATTTGGAACATGAACATATGCATCACATCCAAATACCTTGAGATGTGTGAGAGAAGGTTTCATACCAATCCATACCTCTTGTGGAGTCTTATAATCCAACACTGATGAGGGTGATCTGTTGACCAGGTAACATGCAATACCCACTTCCTCTGCCCAAAATTCTTGCCCTAACCCGACACCACTGAGCATGCACTTGGATTTTTGTATCAACATCTTGTTCATCCTTTCTGCAACTCCATTATGTTGAGGTGTATATGGAGTAGTCTTATACCTTGCTATACCACACTTCTTACATAATTCTTCAAATTATTTCCCACAGAAATCTCCGCCATTATCTATCCTCAACACCTTAATTATTTTCTCTGTTTGATACTCAACAAGAGCCTTAAACTCTTTAAACTTGTCAAAGACTTCAGATTTCTTCCTGAGGAAATATATCCAAGTATTCCTTGAGAAGTCATCTGTAAATGAGACATAGTACACAGATTTTCCCAATGATGGGACCGACACATGTCCAAAATCATCACTCTGAACTGGCTGTAAAATTCCTTTTGCCCTCGTTGCACCAAAGGGGAATCTTACCCGATTCTGCTTCCCATATACACAATGTTCACGGAAATCAAAATCCATAGAGGATTTTGACATACCTTCAACCATACCTTTACCGTGTAGTAGTTGAAGACCCTTCTCTCCCATATGCCCCAGTCTTTGATGCCACAAAATAACCTTTTCTCCGGACACTATAAGAATTCTTTCTTCTTCAACTCCAATGTCAGGAAAAATGAAACTATTACACCCATCACTAATAGTGCTTCCTCACAGCGTACACATAGTTCCAAACCAAACTCCCTTCAACAACACCATTGCTCCTCGAACCATCCTACAGGTTTCCTTTTCAAATATTGTTTTTACCCCTGCATCGTCCATTTTTCTTACAAAATTCAAATTTATGGCCAATCATGGGATGTGCAAAACACTAGGTAGTGTTCTAATCCTTTGATCTATGAGCATCAACTTGAATTTTCCTTGACCTATGATTCTGGTTGTCGAGTCATCACCTAGGAAAAAATTACCTCCATCATACCTTTCATATTCAAAGAACCACTCCCTATGGGGAGTCATATGAAAGGATGCACATGAGTCAACCAACCATGCCTCATGATCTCCGTGTGTGCTTGAAGAAGCCAAGTACACATCCCCTCCTTCTTCCTTGGAGGTATTTTCTTCTGTAGAAGGAGATTCTTCAGATCCCTTCTTTTTCTCAACTTTGGATCTACATTTCTTCTTGTAGTGCCCTTCTTTTCCACATCTCCAACATACCTTTACAGACTTTCTGAGATATTTAGATCTACCCTTATACTTAGATCTCCCACTTGAGAACTTATACCTATTTCTTTCCTGGGAGAGTCCTCTTGCAAATAATGCATCTGTGCTCTGTGCTTCCATATTCTTCCATCTCATCTCCTCCGACAACAAGGATGAGACCACTTCATCAAACTTGAAGGTAGTTGTATTACTATCCATGGACATAACCAGACTATCCCACAAGTCTGGTAAAGAGCATAGTAAACTGATGCATTTATCTTCATCTGAAATTTTAATCTCAACAGATACTAACTGACTTCCCACAGTATTGAAGGCATTCAAAGGCTCTCTCACTGAGTCTCCATATCTCATCCTCAGGTTATACAACCTCGGGAATAGTTTATTTACTAGGGAATTAGAATGATAAAAATTCCCCCACTTGTCCCATAAATCCTTGGTTGTATCTTCCTCTGACACATTCAGTAATACTAAGTCTGAGAGACACAGTCAGATTTTTCTCTTTGCCTTCTGATCCAACTTTTTCCAGTCATTTGGTGAAGTTCTTGTAGGTGCAGTACCTGGATCTACCGTGATCCACTGATATCTATCCACTAAGAGATATTCCATCTTGAGATTCCACAACTCAAAACTTTTCCCACTAAACTTCTTGATCTCCATTTTCGAATTGCTCGCCATCTCTTTTCACCTGAAAAACAAATACCACAGATCTCCCACTGTAACAAGGCTTATAACAGTCCCGAGCCAAACCCTTGACCATAAAGGCGTCCCCCTGAAGCCAACAAAGCTTTGATACCAAATATAGATTTTAACCTTGTACAATATTTACTGCAAATAAATTTTCATTAAAATAACAGAAAAAGATACAATGGAAAATACAAACATTACACAGATATTTTTCCCCTAGAAACCCAAAACGGGAAAACCAACATATTATATATTCATTCATAGTGATACATTGTTTACAATACAATATACATATAGGATCCATCAACATCCAAAAACCTAACCCAATGACTTGGATTAGTCAACAACCCTAATTCCTTAATCGGAAATAGAAAACCATCGGCAAAAACCATGTGCCGAAAAACTGCTCAACAATAGACACAAAAAATGAGGAAAAAATGTGACACGTTTCCCAAGGAAAAAAATCGGGGGGGGGGCTAGTGACCCCCCCTCAAACCACCCTGCGTTCCCAGCGCAACGCAAACACTACTACTCATGCAAAGAATATAACACATACCCAACACAATGAAGGGTCTTGAAGGATTCCCTATTTGTAAGGTTGGAGATGTGGGTTGAGTAGCTTGTGGAAATTTGGTTGTTTGAACGACTTGAATGTTGTCCATCTGACTAATGGGACGATCAAGTAGAGAACTTGGTGTATGCATATGTGGAACTAGTGAAGCAAAAATATTACTCGGCCCATGTGCAAAGAGAGATGTACTCATCAGTGGTTGTGTCGAAGTAACCTGGGTCATAGATGTTCCTAATAAAGAAGAAGCACCAACAATAACTAATTGTTCTTTTGCAGGATCAACTACAAGAGTGGTGGATAGAGGAGGTTAAATTCTCAATCCCTTTGTAAAGCCAAATGTTGGTGGATTCATGCCAAAAGATGACCTAGTGGTTGAACTGGTCGGTAAACGGGCAGAAGAATAACCATCAAAATATCTCGTGGATGGTTTTTCAACGAGTAGTGGAACAAGTGGATTAGTCAAAGGAGGATTTGTGTAAGGTACAATGCCTTCCATGAAGGTTGTCATCAATTATTTTGCATGATGGTCACTTCCAGGAGCTACACTCCCAATTTCATAAGTTATTTCTTCGATCATTCCTTCGTTAGAAGAGTTGTGTTGAGGTTCATAAACTTCATGATCCAATCATTGCATCTTTCTAGATCTTCTTGTTGGGTATGTGTTATATTCTTTCCACGAGTAGTAGTGTCTGAGCGTATGCGTTGGGCATGCAGGGGGGTTAGAGGGGGGACCGCTAGGGGTGGATCAATGTCCCAAGACACATGAAGAAGAGGAGGACATGTCTCGTGTTCCATATGCGAGTGCAGTTGGCAATTTGATGTATGCAATGGTCTATACTAGACCTGACATTGCACATGCAGTGGGAGTTTTGAGTAGGTATATGTCAAAACCAGAGAAGGAGCATTGGACAACTGTAAAAAGGGTTTTCAGTTATTTGCATGGCACTGCTAGCTATGGATTGTGCTACGAAGGAAAAATGAGATTGGACAGAGTGGTGGATATACATGGCTTTGTGGATGCAGACTGGGCTAGAGATCTGGATCATAGGAGATATACAAGAGGGTATGTGTTTAACCTATTTGGAGGAGCAATAAGTTGGATGAGAAAAAGACAGGTTGTAGTGGTACTTTCCACTATAGAAGTTGAATACATCGCAACCAATCATGCAAGTAAGGAAGCAGTATGGTTACAAAGATTGTGTTCAGGTATTGGGTTGGTACAGAAAGATGTAAKGATAGAGTGTGACAGTCAGAGTRCAATTTTTCTGGCGAAGAACCCGACTTATCATTAAAAGACAAATCATATTGATGTTCAATATCACTTTGTGAGAAACATGATTGAAGAAAAKAAAATATCACTGATGAAGGTGGACAGTTTGAAGAATGTTGCAGACTCATTAACAAAATCTATGAGCACTTAGAAGTTCTCYTGGTGTAGAGRATCCATGGGCATTGCTGCCCTGGATTGTTGACTACGTATCCATGTAACCCCTTGTATGCAAAGAAAACAACAAGTGGGAGAATGTTGGGTATGCAAAGAAAACAACAAGTGGCAGCGCCCCAAATTTATTTTTYTGCCTYGAGAAATGTGTCACGTATTTAGGTGGTTTTTCGATACATGGTTTTTGTCGATGGTTTTCTATTTTCGGTTAATGAATTAGGGTTTTGGACTAATCCAGGTCATTGAGTTAGGGTTTTGGATGTTGTTRGCTCCTATATGTATATTGTAGTGTAAACAATGTATTACACATGAATGAATATAGAATATGTTGGTTTCCCCAATTTGGGTTTCYAGGGGAAAAATCTCARTGTAATGTTTGTATTTGCCATTGTATCTTTTCTGTTCTTTTTCTGAATATCTGTTTGTAGTAGATATTGTACAAGGTTAGAATCTACATTTGGTATCAGATCTTTATTGGCTTTAGGGGGATGCCTTTGTGGTCAAGGGTTTGGCTAGGGATTGTGATAAGCCTTGTTACAGTGGGAGATTTGTGGTATTGATTTTTCAGGTGAAAAGAAATGGCAAGCAATTCAAAGCTGGAGAACGATAAGTTTAATGGGAAAAGTTTTGAGCTATGGAAGCTCAAGATGGAATATCTGTTGGTGGACAGAGATTAGTGGATCACGGTAGATCCAGGTACTACACCTACAAGAACTTCAGCAGAAGACTAGAACAATTTGGATCGAAAGGTAAAGAGAATAATCTGTCTGTGTCTCTCCGATTCAGTATTACCAAATGTGTCAGAGGAAGCTACAACCAGTGATTTATGGGAAATTTTGGGGAATTTGTATCAGTCTAAGTCCCTAGTGAATAAACTATTCCTTAGAAAGAATTTGTATAACTCGAGTATGAGAGATGGAGAATCAGTGGAAGAGCATTTGAACGCCTTCAATAGTATGGTAAGTCAGTTAGTATCTGTTGAGATTAAAATTTCATATGAAGATAGATGTATCAGTTTACTGTGTTCTTTACCAGACTCATGGGATATTCTGGTTGTGGCCATAGGTAGTAATATCACTTCCTTGAAATTTGAGGAAGTTCTCTCATCTTTGTTGTCAGAGGAGATGAGACGAAAGAATATGGAAGGACATAGCACAAACACATTATTTGCAAGAGGACGTTCCTAGGAAAGAAATAGATCTAATTTTTCAAGTGGGATATCTAAGTCTAAAGGTAGATCTAAATCTCCCAGAAATTTTGTAAGGGTATGTTGGAGATGTGGAAAATAAGGACACTACAAGAAGCAGTGTAGATCCAAAGTTGAGAAAAAGAAGGGATCTGAAGAATCTCATT
>JASDQU010687689.1:33634-47262 GCA_032191745.1 Picea mariana
AACCCACAATGCATACTTGAGACTGGTATCCCAAGCTCTCTTGTTTTCACCGATTGTTCTTCTGATTATCCTGATCAAGTTCTTGTTGGAGGACTCTACCAGTCCATTACCTGTGGGTAGTAATTAGTCGAATGGGCTAGAGTGATACCAAACCTCAAGAAGAAAGCCACCAACTTGGCTGATCTAAATACACTAGCAGTATCAGTTGTAATATTCCTAGGGACTCTGAATCGAGTGAGAATATTCTCCTCCATGAATCGAATAATGGCAGCAAAGAATGATGTCTTGAGAAGAATGGCTTCCACCCATCTAGTGAAGTAATCAGTAACTACCAATATCCAAGAATGGCCAGCACTAGAAGAATGTCAAGCTGCACCATGGACTACAGAGACCATTCATATAGAAATGTCAATCTAGGACTATTTTCTAATTAAGTTATAGAGATTTGTCTCAACCTGTACGCCTTAGAAAATATCGGTCTTGAACCATTTTCCTAATCGGGACACAATCTGTGCCTTCGAAAAATACTAGTCCATGACATGTCAACAAACTGTCACCCTAGACTATTCTCTTTAGAGAGAATACCTGTCCGCCAACAATCTATTCTATCTGGACCATTCTCTGCCTAGAGGATGTCTGTCCACAAGCACATTGATTTTCATATGGCTGATAATCATTTTCAACATTATTGATGGTCTACATGGCAATCAAAACAATGTCATTCAATAGAACACAACTGTGTCTATCCATCATAGTACACAACTACAATCTAGTGGTACACTACCACACCAAGTAGCACACAACTACTTAATTAGTGACACATAGTCACAATCAGTGGAGCACATCCACCACAGTAGCATACATCTATTGTCCAGACACATACAATCTCCATAGCAATCATATCCTCTGATATCAACCTGCACAGAAAAACAATGTCATGATATAAACTGAATCATCTGGGCCATTCTTCCACTCACATCTGTGAGATTTGGAAGAGCATCTACTCTCAGAAGGTAAAACATCATTCATGAGCTACTGGACTATTCTTCTCAAGCATAGAAGAATAATTGTCCTGATTTCTGAGCCTAGGCCATTCACCTATCTGGGCCATTCTTCCGGCACTAAACAAAGTGCAACCTGGAGAGAATGAGTCTACCCTAGGGAATGCTTGTCCCTAATTGTATTCATGTTATCTGTATACCAGATTCTTGGATACATATTGATTTGAGGAGGTTTGTCCTTTAGATATCTAGCAAGTCTGATGTTCACCTTAAATAGCTATTTTTCTAAAAGTTGCAAATAGCACTATGAGTTCCATTGTATTATTGGAACCTTTATTTTGTTGATCCTTTCATTGCTTGATAAGCAAAGGCCTTTTGTGTGTGCTTTTTTCCATTATGGGAACTGTAATAAAATCATATCAGTAGACACTGCATAGGTAACTGTGTTGTCAAGGAAACATAATACATGTTTAATATTTGGCTTTATACATAAACTGATAGCATTGCTGAACTTGTTATGAATAGTTGATACTTACATGGAAACACAAGGTTGAAAGATTCAGGCTTTTGTGATGCTCTCTCATAAGAATTTATGTCTGAAAAATTGCTTAAAACTTTTCTTGTTTAAAAACTAGTTATTTATTTCAAATAGGTGGAATTTCAGTATTTCAAGGTTTTCAATATTTATCTGTACAGACCCTTCATGTCATTGTCGGTGGCTTCTGCCAAGTGAGGGAGGGTACTTGGAGGCAGAAGGTTTGGAAAGGACAAGCAACTACAAACAAGAAGACATTGTTCGTGAGGTAGATCTTTCAAGTTCAATAAAGGCATTTGACATTAAGCTACAAGGTATATAATTATCTGTGCAAACTGTTGAATTGATATGGGCTATGATGCTAAATTCTTTCATTATACCTGGAATTTTGAGGCTTGTTCACTATAGAATGTTATTAAGATTAAGTTTGTATCATGGAAGCTACTTCTTGTTAGCTAATTTTTCTAAAGAGGTGGTATAGGGTGCATTTATTGGGTGCTCTTTTTGACCACTATATTGGCTTCCATATTGCTGATAGTCAAAAAAACATGTTTGTTTTGAACAGAATTTGGACTGTCCTGGATTACACTTTGAATGCTACATGGTAATGGCGGATTGTAAGGGTCATCTATCGATTTTGAATTTGATATGGTAATGGTCGTTACTTTTGATATGTTTGGACTCTTGTTAATTGTTTTTATAACTCCTTTCTTCTTCCTTGGTGGTGGGTCTCTTCTTATATGTCACTCGTGTTCAGATTAGAATTTAGTATTTACTCTTGCTGCTGATACCCAAACAATAGGTATCTTCATAGGAACAAAGCGACACATACAAGTTATGCTTGATACTAGCATGCTACATGGGCATAACTGTTTTCTGGACTGGCCATCATATCAGACGGACCCATACAAGATGTAGTAGCAGCACAGTAAGTTTACTAACTTTCCTAATGATTGAACCATTGCAGCACACAATACGGAAGCAGTTAGCCAGATGTATAATATTGTATGAGCTAGATTAATGCGCACATAGACTTTTGATATGTTTGGGCTCTTGTTAATTGTGTTTATAACTCCTTTCTTCTTCCTTGGTGGTGGGTCTCTTCTTATATGTCACTTGTGTTCAGATTAGAATTTTGTATTTACTCTTGCTGCTGATACCCACACAATTGGTATCATCATAGGAACAAAGTGACACATTCAAGTTATGCTGAACTGATGTGCACCTTATTGGCATATGTAAATATGGTTTCCAGCATGAAATGCATTTTGTCTTCAAATCTCCTTTTGCTATGTTATGTCTTATTGTTTTGGTAACTGCTTGGATTTTGGAGGTATGTCTATAGCTATAACAGATCTGGTATGGAAATCAACCGTCTCAAGGTAGGTGTACTACACTGGTAACAATCGTGGTGTTTTGGTAGTTAGGAATGATTATTTATTCCTGAGCTGATCTCCGCTTAGAAATGATGGTTCTGACATAGAAATGGTAAATGCTTATTTCAAAGAACACACTGAGCTGCTGAGACTTGAATTTCTTCCAAAGCACTTTCTTCTGGCATCTACAAACAAGTCTGGTATTCTGTGATACCAGGACACAAGTACTAGTGATCTGATTTCCCAACACTGTAACACAACTAGGTCGGTGCGATACAATGCATATGAATCCTTATAGTGTAGTTATAGCTTTAGGACACAACAATGGCACTGTTACAATGTGGAGCCCTAATATGAACACTCCTCTTATCAGTACGCTAAGTCACCACGGTCCTGTGACAGCGTTGACCTTTGATTCTCAAGGGCGCTGAATGATTACAGCAGGGAATGATGGAAAAATCAAAATATGGGATTTGAGAAAATATGCACCTTTACACGGCTATTTCTGTCATGCAAAAGGCCTGGACGTCAGTCATAGAGGTTTACTGGCTGTTGGATGCAAGTCACTAATAGAAATTTGGAGAGATGACATCATTGTACTCAGCAGTCCCTTTGCCCTGCTTTTGTGGTCATTAGTCGGACATTAATAAAATTATCTTATCTTAACTTATCTTATCTAACAACAAAGCAACAAAAGCCATATTTGAAACATCTGGTAAATGGATCTCAGGTGCAAGACCTTGCATTCTGTCCATATGAGGATGTGCTTGCCATTGGACATTCGACAGGGATATTTCCCATTCTTCTACCAGGATCAGGGGAGCCTAACTCTGACATATTTGTTGCAAATCCATTTGAACAGCCAAGCAGCATCGTGAGAAAGAGATTCATTCACTCTTTGATTACTTGCAACCAGAAATGATTATGGTAGACCCAGAAAATATTGGTGCTGTGCAACGCTCTCAGAGAGAAAACCAGCAAACAAAGACTCAGCAGGCCCAAGAAGCCAATGTGCAGACAGCTATTGCTGCTGATAAAAATGTCATCTTGAAAAATAAAACAAAGGGCGGAAACAAACCAAGCAAAAGACAAAAGAAAAAGCAGGATAATGTCATCAGAGCAAAAAGGCCTTTTATTGAGCAACAAGTAAAGAATGAACAACCTCTTAAAAAGCAAATCAGCAATTTAAATCTGCCTAAAGCTCTTGAACATTTTGTTCGCAAATAATTGTCATATTTTAGCTCAATCGTAGATAGAATTTTATGTGCTGCTGGATTTACATTGCATGTTCTGCATATAACTGATAAATTGGCCCTCTGGCACTGCAGTGCGTTGTAATATAGGCACTTCATATTTTTGCATAGCTATAAGGCCCGTATTTGATTTTATTTTATTATTTATTGGGAGAAGGGATTGAGGGGCCATAGCATGTCCACCGTCCTGTGTGCAGGTCACAAATGTTGCCGACATTCCATTTCCTATTTGGGCAATCAGGTTTTTGTGGAGAACGTTTGACCACATGACCAGACCAGATATATAAAGAGATGATGACTGAACTAAATATTTGATTCTAACTTAAAATTACAAAATTGATGACATGTTTCGATTTGCATCATACCAGAAAGCAAAGATCGTCAAACCAATAGTCACGATTGCCATGATTGCAGATTATATTGTATGGTAATATACTTATTGTTAATATCTATTCAGCCCATGATTGCAGATGCCATACACTAGCTACACTGATAATCACATTGCTATGTTGCAATGATATTTAGATTGAATGCCTTTATCAAATGTTTGTTTTTCTACTTTAATTTTAATTCTAAAACGGACACAGTGAATATTGAATTTTATCTTTCTCCCTGCAATTCTAACAGTTCTATATCCCTCCCTGCTTCAACATTGAGCTGCTCATGCTCCATTCTCATGATTTCTGCTCTGGTCTGGTCATGTGGTCAAACCTGGCCAACTTGTCCTGTGCACGTGTATAATTTCTAATTCAAGACATACACAACAGTTGTAAAGAGATTCAACAACGAAAATTAGCTACCTGCCTATATTTGTTTTCCTTTTTCATGGAGGAGCAAATGTCATTTTTAGTCACGTGTATTTTCCATTGCTCACCCCTTTCACTCAACTCAATTAATAGCAGATCTAAGCTTGAGCTTTCATTTTTGTTAAGAGAAACTCTGTAGTGATTGTCAAATGACTCTTTATTTAAATAGCCAAGTCATAAAACTGATGGTCCCATATCGAAATTCATAACTGTTTCCCTGCATATTGAATATAAAACTATAGTGAATCTGTCATTATCAGTAGTACAATTTCAAATATATACTAACAATAGGAGTATCTAAACTAAATATTTGATTCTAACTTAAAATTACAAAATTGATGGCATGTTTGGTGTAACAACCCCCTTCTAAACCTATGATTATGTGTAATTAATCATGATTTATGGTTGCCATACAATGGCATAAAAAACATTGTAAATGTATTATTGTAAATACCAGCAGCTGATTGTGGGGGTGAAGCCTTAAAGCACTGGCCATGATACCACTAGAGAAATGAGAGGAGCTTCTTTAAGCTAAAGGACCTCAAGCCTTATTCAGATTATTTCTCTTAGCCCCGATTTCAAGGCAAAACAGTTAATAAGGGAGGGGTGGTGGTTGAGCAACCAACCACCCTTAATAAATACAAGTATGGAAGACCTGGCTAGGACAGCTGAAACTGTCAGCCAAAGGTACCACAGGGTACCATTTTTGCAAATAAGATTGACCCGAGTCCCTTTTGACAGAAGAAAGGGGACAGGTCGAGAACCTTCCCAAGGAGTTACATGCAAGGGACACGCGAATGGGAAGAAGGGGGAATAGAGGGATGCGTGCATGAGGAGGCACGGGGGCAACAAAGGAGAGACAAGCTCTGAGTTGAGGAGCAACTGAGAAAAGAGAACTACTACAAGGAAACGCACGAGTGAGTATAGAGAATTCCCTGGTGGTATCATGGCTTGGCACGAGGGTGGCCTGCTGCTGAAGTGACTGAGCATGCAGAGCCTACAGTTGGGTAGAAAGGTGAACACCCATAGTCAATTGGTTGGTTAACTTCTTCACAAAACAGATAAGTAGTCTTGTGCTTTGTGTGACTGGATTTAATTAAATGGTTGGTGCCTGAAATCATAGTCATGAATGTTTAAGCTTGTTTGATGGATTAAGTCTGTAAGTGCATTCATAACTGTATAAGCCTGATGATGGATTTAATGCTTGTTGCACTTGCAAGCTTTTGTGTATGACCAAAAATGTGCACGCCTGATTTATGAAATCAATATTGGTTTTTCTTGGTAAATTGGGGCATTGGAATGACTATAGAACCTATAAATGAACTAATCGTAAGATCTACATAGGAGGCCAGAGAAGGCAGATAAACCACGAATACTCTCTGCCATAAATCATTTAATGCATGTTGATAACTGGTGAAACTCAGTAGTTGTCGATCTGGGGAGGGGGTCGATCCTGACCATCCAAAGACGGGTTAGTCCAGTCGGCAAAAACCCCTGCGCAATCAGCGATTAAATTTCAACAGTCAAATTTGAGCATTCAGCGGTGTCTACCATCGAGTTTCATAACCAAGCTCAGGAGGGAGTTCCACGACCCAGAGCACCGAACCTCAAAAGAATTCTAAGTCCAAGCTCCTTTGAAAGTCCCGACACACCAATATCTGGGGCCCAAGGTTCCAGCCCCTGATTCCATGTCTCGTTACACAAGCACGAGGAGAGAGAGAGAGAGAGAGAGAGAGAGAGAGAGAGAGAGAGTGACATCATCATGACGTGTTATGCCTGCACGACAGCCAGGGTGTCATGGGGGTGACACTTGTCAGCTCCTGGTTCATTGATGATTTAAGTGTGGGACCCTCGTCAAGATCGTGCCCCAAAATGGGTGTGTTAAACCCCAAGCCGTCAGATCTGAGGGTCATCAGATCCCCACCGTTGATCCTTCTTGATAAGAAATTTCAGATCTTGAACCTCGGGGGAATGTTAGATGTATGTGTTGATGATTGCAACTATGTGAGACATTCTCCAGCATACAAACCAATGAGATGTGGATCATTGCAGCTATGTGAGATATTCTCCAGCTTACAAACCTGAGAGAAAGCCCTTGAAGAGGGTGTGTGGTTCCTATCTAAGACAGAGCTGGAATGTAGAGATGACCTCCTCCATACAAAGAGTTGAGAAGAACTCCAGATGATTCTCCTATGTAACGCAGTTAGAAAGGTGATCTGCAGAGTTGGATGTGTCTGTGGCTGAGCACAAGGTGAACATGTGAAATCCCAAAGTGATGGGTGCATCGTCATGAGAACAAAAATGAAGATGATGTGTTAGCCTCCTCTGAGCAGAAGAGTTGACGAGAAACTCCAGATGACTCTCCTGTGTAATGTAGTGGGAAAGAAGATCTATTGAGTGGATGAGCACAGGTGAACGTGATCCTAGTGGCTGAGCACTAGTGAAGAAGTTGTTATTCTGCGTAATGCAATGAGCCAGAGATATGGACATCCCTATGGATGTGCCCCTAGTGGATGAGCACTAGTGGGTGTATAAGATCCCTTGCTATATTGTTCAAGAGTCAGACCTTCCTGTAACCCTAATTATAATGTAAAGGGTACAGGTCGGCCCCACCTTAATGTGACTGGTAATTAATGTAAAAGATAATTGATCTGGTTAATATTAATTATATTATAAGCTAGTGAGGTCGGCCCTGTTGTGCCAATAGACACTTCTGTTGACAGGTTCAGGTTAGTATAAGTAAAGGTAAATTCCCCATTGAGAAATCATATATTTTACACAAGTTTGGAAATTTCAACAAGTACATCTTCTTGGGAAAAGTGCGCACCTCTATTGGGCGCTAGTCTTATAGGGTTTGAGCACCCTCTTGTGTGCTAGGTCTTATTGGTGGTAAAGGTCTTTCTCTTGAAGAATATAGCAAAGGATTTGGTTGGGTTTTCTTCTCTTGTTGAGAAGGGTTTCCCAGGATACATCTTGTGTTCTTGTTCATGGTGTTTCTTCTTGTGATCTTGGTTGCTGCAACATTATTGTTTATGGTTAAGACAAATGCAAAAATGGAATGAACTAYATGTTTAATCTAGCTTATTGAAAAATCAACAGTATGATGGGTTGGGAAAGTTTCGATGTCTGGTAGCCGAGATCCCAAGATGATGTCACCCAACCAGTGTCGAGTGGACAAGCATCCGCACCTGGACGRACAAACCCAACACCTGGTGACGACATGTACACCATGTCAGTSCACGTGTCAAGCATGGGTCCAAGTGGATGCGGAGGCCTCGATTTGGGGGCTTTGATCCCTAGTCCTTAGATCTACCGACCGAGAGATCTTAGTCGTAGATCTACGAGGGTTGTAACCGCGTGATTAATAGTCCTTAATCACCTCGTAACCCCCGAACGACGAACCGTGGGGAGTTTTAGTATGCAGGAGACCGTTAAGGAGCTGCGGTCTGATGCTCGTGGTAACCTAGTGGCGACACATGTCCTCCTTAAATCCTACACGATGGATAGATCCCACTCTTGATCTTGATCACGAATTAAATCTGGACCGTTGATTTCCCTTTAACTAAATCCAACTTTCATCATGGGCCGCCATGGAACTTGGAGCGTGTTGGAACCTTGCGCTCCACGTGTCGTCTCGTGAGAGGACTCTCATGTCAGCATGACGTATCTCGACGTCGGACTCTCGGGACGTATTAGACTTCCCAACATACAAGAACTCACCTAGGTCCTGTTAAGGCTAAATTTGACACCCTAAGCTTTAGGTCGGTTGTAGATTGAGGTAATCAAACTAGGATTAATTCAAGGGTGGATCCTACGGTCACAAATGATATCACCCCTCTCGTTTTGGGCAGATGCATGCCATCCACAAGGAGACTACCCTAGGGCGTGTTGCTTGATGGATGAAATCTGACCTGCAAAAACACAAATCAAACAAGCACAAAATGATTTTGGAATGAGGGTTAGATAACCTCACCCAAAACTTGCATAAAAATTGATTTTAGATCATTTTTTGTGGAAAACCCTAAGCAGAGCGAACCAATAGAATGCAAAAAGAGAGAAAATCAGCAAGAAAATAACACTCCAATGGTGCCAAATCGACCCCCAGTGAAGGATGAGCTTCAAACACCTACAATTAATTAGAAATCCAATGTAACAATAGGAATCTAGGCCAAAATCAACACATAAGACTCTTTATTCATGTCAAATCAGAGGAATGGCTCCATCACACAGAAAAGCCAAGAACTGTTACAATAATCTCCAAGAAACTAAGAATCTAAAGCTAGAATCAGAGATAGAATAGAATCAGAGAGTAGTAATGCTCCTGCAATAGAGTGATCAACCTGTCAACTGTGGAAGAATGTTGCATATATAGCTGATTGCATGAAGAATTCGCCCTGATGTTTCCAAACAGGGCCAAAAGCTAGCCAATATCCCTTGCCCATGTGTCAATCTATCCACCTGCCATGTGTCAATGCATGAAAATCTGCTAACACTGGCTAAGCGCACCTTTCCCAAGCAATCTGGCCAAATCTGGGGGTTATCTAGAGGAGAATGGAGGTCCAATGGGTCAAAATTGGTTAGGTATGAAGAAGTTGTGGCCAAAAAGGTAAGAGGGGTGCATCTCATGGAGAGAAATAGGGCGCATGAGTGATAGAATGGAAGGAAAAGGGAGAAAAGGAAAAAGTGGAAAGCTAAAGCAGGAAAAGTGGAAAGTTGGGAAAGGAAAAAGATAAAAGTTAAAGGCTAAAAGCTAAAGCAGAAAGGAGACAACTCGCCCAGTTTGACTTTTTGACTTGCTTTAGAATGCTTTATGACTTTGGGAAACTTCTTTACTTAGCCCAGTTTTCATTTAGCAAGTGTCGGGCGCCTTAGTGGGCCTAGTTTTAAGACGAAAAGGACCCAGATTTAAGCGTGTGGGCCCCACATGGGTCACCACCTCACCTGTGCYACCTCATCACCCAAAAAGCAAAGTTGTCCAAATACCATCAAGTTTATACTCATTGGAAGMAGAATTGGACAAGGAGTAAGAATATGTTGTCAAATAACTGATGTGAGGGATCAATAAGATCCTCATGGGCAAGAAGTGTCCCATAATGCTGCAAATCTCTCATACTCAAACCTGGAACTGAAAACTCATCCTATAATAACTCGGAAATCACTGAAACAAGCTCTGAACTCAACAYCTGTAAGAAACCATCCTCTAACTGACCAAAACAAGCATCAATGTGCCTGGAAGACCTCTTAATGATGGTCCTATGCTATCAAGAAGAACCTCTGAATGTCAGCCTAAAAGGATAGACTGCCCCTTTAACCATCCAAATCTCAAGGGTGAGATTTTGGGGCAACAGGTCTGATATGAATCGAGACGAGAACTGTCAATCTGTGGATTGACGAGCTAATCTCCACCGTCCAATGCCCGATGATGACGTGTTGCCCGACGAATGGCCCATGTGTCGTGACATGGGAGGGCCACGTGTCACATGAAGGTGGTGCCACGTGTCATGTCGTTTTGGTATATTTGGACGACGGTCCAAATGGAAAAAGAGTGCCACGTGTCATGCCAGGTGGCATGACCAAATAGGGCCACGTGCCCCAGGATGCCAGTTGTATCTCGGATCTCAGACATCGGGAGGTTTTGGAAATATAGGCCTTATGTAAAAGGTCGATAACCAATGCCCGATAGATCCGAGGTAACATCGGGTGATGTCACTCAACCAATGCACAGTGTACAAGTGTCGGAGACTGGTTGGACAAGCCATGCATTCCGTGGTGATGTGTGTACCACGTCAGCGCACGTGGATGTCCACATGTCACATGGTAATCGTGCCACGTGGCAAGTGGTTTTAGTATTTTCAAACAAAGCTCCATGGGAAAAACTTGTGCCACATGTCACGAGATGACAGTGACCACGTGTCATGCCATGGTTAGGATAGGTGGCATGATAGGACAAGGCCGCGTGTCCTAGGTGCCAGCTCATCTCGGATCAGATGTTTTGGGTTGTGCGAATAATGGAAGGGGTCGATGTCCCGAGATCCCGAGATGATGTCAGACGACGTCACCATCCCTATGTGCGATGGACAGGTGTCAACACCTGGTTAAAGCGGGTCTTTGGAGAGTTTCGAAGCAAGTGTTGAATGTGGTAGAGGGTCGAGGCCCGATAAGCCGAGGGCCCGGTGGAATAGGTGGCAAGTACCATGTCTACGCTAAGGGGTGATGTGTTCTGACACGTCAATGCCACGTCAGATGATACAGGTGACGTGGAACCACGTGGGTGCCACATAGTAGTAAAGAAGTCTTTGGCCAATAAAGCCCCTAAATCTTTAAAAGGCCATAACTTTTGATCTAGAGATCTGTTTTGAGCAAACTTACAGTGATTGGAAAGATCTTGGCGAGCAGAAGACGATGGTGTCATTTTTAAAAGGATTCAAGGAGGTTTAGGAAAAGAAAAAATTTAATACCCCATCCCTTAAAAGGGTACTTAGGGGGTTGGGTGTGTTACAGGTGGTATCAGAGCAGGCCACAACAGTAGGCCTAGATGGGCTAGAGATCAGTCTTAGGGCTGATATATTAAAGCTAGAGATGAGCATGCTTAAAAGAGTTCTCTGTGTTTAAATGTTGTTTTAATATCTGTCGGAGTTCCTCGAGGAGAAGGACAACATATTGAAACTGTACTTCGGAAATTCTGGCTGAAATTACAGCAGAAGGATTATGTTGTCCCTTTGTCAAATTGATGATTACTCTGGCAGGAGTAGGAACATGATGGTAGGAATTAATGGTGAAACCTAAATACAAAAAGGGAAGAAATGGTAAAATCCTACTATAGGATTGTATGAGTCTGGGAAATGAATGAACTTGTGGTTGTAATACTACCTCTAAGTATGGGTTGTTGGAGCTCTGGCAATTGGGGTTGTTGTTTAAAAAAAAAAGAGAGACTAAACCATGTATGCAGAATTCCCATGTTTAGAGGATTGATGGAAAAAAAAGAAATGTAAGGTCAGTTACCTGACCTGTAATGAATAAAACTTGTTGGTTAAGCAAAGGAGTCCTTTGGGACTGTTGCTAATCCTTGTAAAGAGGTAAAAGTGATGTGGGCATATGAGCCAGTTGTGAGCCCATGGTTGTACTAAAGAAAATACAAATTCCTATAGCCCTAAGCACTTGTTATGCATGCAAATGCAAGGTATGGAAATGCTGTGATGCATATGGTGATAAAATAAGCACGTACATAGCATGTGAATAAACTTATTATAACTTGTGATGAGTTATAAGGTATGATCTATTGATGGATCATTATTGTCAATAATGACCTGATGACAGCAAGGAAACTAACAGTATGAATGAAATGTTAAAAATGTTGATGCCTAATGCCTTATGAGGATAGGGCTATAATGATAAAAGAAAGACTGATACGAGGACAGATAAAGGAAGTGTTAGAGCATTCCTATGTGACCAATGGATCAGATTGACATCCAGAGGTGGATGGTAACCATATGGGTATGACTTAATGTATTCAAGCAGCAAAGAAAGGGAATCCATGAAGAGATTTCCCTAATAAAGTTCGGTTGAATAAAAGTGAATAGAGACATGAAGAGAGACAAAGATTGGAATTTTACTTCCTAGGGTAATGATGAAGTTACCCAATCGGTATTCCTGAATTGGAATTCTTTTGTAATAGTTAGGAAAGAGTAATCTCTTGCTACCTGTTTCCATGAGTGAGGACAGCATGAGTATAATCATGAACATGATTGTGAGACTGGTGATGTAAATCACTGTAAGTTCTCACTAAAGAACACGGACATTAAAGTTAAAATACCAATGTGTATGGATGACATAGAAAAGGTGCAAGCAGTGAACTTGCATGCTAAAGTGCATGGGTTAATGTTGAAATATTGTAACTGCGAAGAATATTCTAATTATAATTGAGTTATTTTCTTATAGATCAAATCCCCTCTTGTGGATTGATCATGTCGGGCTTTGTATAAGACCAAATCCCCTTTTGTGGATTGGTCAAACCATGGTTAAATGGTGTTGTTTGTAAAGTCGGCCCCCAGGGCTAATTAAAGTGGTATTAACCACTAATTGGAGAAGTCGACCTTGCTTGATGAAAGGACATAACCCTAGTGCCTGCCAGCCAGTATAAATAAGAGTGGAAGGTGCCTCATTCACTCAAGTCACTTATCTAGTGCGCAAGTTTTGAAGGAAGCTGCAGTTAGAAGCCAGTATAAATAAGAGTGGAAGGTGCCTTATTCACTCATTCACTCAAGTCACTTATCTAGTGCACAAGTTTTGAAGGAAGTTGCAATTAGAAGAAGGATAAGAGAGAGGTGCATGACTAGTGTTGGATATTCTTGGTGGTTTGGTCTTTTCTTAGCATTGTATTGGCAATCTATATTAAGGAAGTTTTTGTTGGGTTTTCTCCCCCATGAGGGTTTCCCAGGATAAAATGTTGTGTACTTTGTGATTTTGTTTCTCTCAGTGATCCTATCTTGTGCTATTATCTTTGAAAAGCATTAAAACTTAACATGGTATCAGAGCTAAACTGGAGAGAGCACCTTTCACTAGGTAATCAAAAACGTCACTGTTGTTGTACAAGAAAATTAGGGCTTTTTGTTGGAAGGGAATTTTTGCCTGAAAACCATCTAGAAAAAGTGTGCCCT
>JASDQU010687690.1:39251-53945 GCA_032191745.1 Picea mariana
TGTAGCCCACACTGGGTGAACCACGTAAATCTGTGTCTCTCTTGTATTGTGTATCTTCTATGTTTTGTTTCCGCATTTGTTTTATTTTATTTCTCCACGGTCCTGTTTTTCTAACAACTAGGGTGTAAGTCCATTAAGCAGGTCGTCAATGTAACTTTTCCACCCGCTTTATCCTAGCCCCTTCTTGTCTTGATTTCAAGACGTTGGATTTCATCACCAACTAGTGACTTCGAAATAAGAAGGATTGTTTGCTTAGTTTGATTTCTATATTTTATTAGCGAGTGTTGTTTTTTTCCCTAGTTGGCCATAGATTTTTTTCGTTATTTACTTGGTTCAACCAACATCAACCTTCCCCATTCATGTAGGATGCAAGGGCTACCCCCAGAATATCCGAAAGGTTACCTCCCTTTGCTTCCTAATTCACCGGAAGGCTCTCTAGAGGGAGTAGTCAACAATGAAGTAGCTTCTGAAGTTGGAAGCACACACTCTTTGGAAGGATTTTGAATTGTTTCGGATTCCTTAGAGGTGTTCCAAATTTCCCCAAACCCATCAATGAGTATTAGATGAGATCCGCATTTTCTTTGGATGAAATAATCAGGAGAAATTGTCATTGTTGATAATACTGAAGTACCTACTAGACCCAACGCAGGATCTGGAGTAGAGGATCCACTTTTTCACAGTGAATCATTTAGGACCACATCTCACACTGTCGAAACTTCTAATCCTAGTTTTGTCCCTTTGATAGTACGTGATCTTTATTAAAACTTGGGAGCGAGTCCTGATCAACCTATTGCCTCGCAAATTCATGAGATGTTCGTTACCTATACGGTACCTTTAGACCATTTTACTAGTACTACCAGTAGTGTCACCATCGTTCCAGACCAATTGTTGGTTGGTTCTCACTCAATTTTTCCTCTCCAGATGGCCCATTCTATTATGGTCCCACAAACTACCACGGTTTCTACTGAAAATTTGGTTATCACTCAAGCTCCTATTGAAACACCACTTATGCCTAGACCAAATCCATCACTTCCCCCTAGGTATAAAGCTTTGAATACTTCCATTCCTATCCCTACCCAAAACCCATCCGAAGGGTCTAGAATTTTTTTTCCTTCTGGGTATAATTATGCAAGTTAGTATGTTCCTACACCTGCCTAGGTTCTCTCCAGTGGGCCTTACGTTCCTCCTCCACCTTTGTTAGGAGGATCTAATCATCTCGTTCCTGGTGGCTCCAATCCAGTTGGAGGCATCGGTCCTTCTGTCACTTATGGTTTTCAGATTCCTTTCGGAGGTCAACCTCAAGTTGGGGGAAATCCTCAATTTGGGGGGCAACCTCAAATTGGGGGACAACCTCAACTTGGGGGGAAACCTCAGGTTAGAGGCCATAACCTAGTTTATGGACAAAATGTTCCTATGTTACAATATCAACCTTGGAATCTTCCTTTCCAAGGGAATCAACAGCCGGCTGGGGGGGAACATCCTCAAGTTAATTATTTTTTTTCCCCTAATCTCGGTAAACCGTATCCAGGTTCTTTGAATCCCACTTGGGGTCAAAAATTTCAATCTAATGTTCCTTTTCAAGGAAACATACATAATCAACCCAACCATGTGGGTTATCTGCCTCAAAATCCTCCACAACCGAATCTGTCAGGACTGTCTAATTATCTCCAGACTACTTATGGTCCTACTGGTATACCTACGGGGATTCCCCCTCAAAACTACCAGTTTCCTCAAGTGAATCGACGATTGCCTTTTCTGGCCACTTTGGATTTACCRGATTTGTCTAGGATTTTGAATGATCCTATTTTGCATTCTCCTTATTGGCCTGTCATAATGGCCAAACTACCGTCCAACATCCCTAAGTTTGACGGTTGAGCGTGCGAAGACTCGAATAATCATGTTATGATTTTCCATCTGTGGTGTTCGTCCAACTCATTGATGGACGACTCCATCAAATTACGACTTTTCCAACAAACTCTCATAGGTTCAGCAGTGAAATGGTACATCAAGTTACCACAATGATTATTTAATGAATTTAACACCCTAGCCATGGCATTTTTAACAGATTACCATTTTCCAATTCGATACAAGACAGGAACCAAAATTTTGAGTTCTTTCAAACAATCCTCGTCCACTCATATCTCTGATAACATCCATGAGTGGAGGAGGAGGAGACGTTTAATCAAAGTTCCTCTTCCTGATCAACTATTCGCTGATTGGTTCACCAAATCACTCATTGGACCCATTTCTTGTGATGTTTCCATGGGTGGTGTTGTCATTGAAGAGAAGGTGATTAGTTGTGCTCAGTATCTAGATCTCGTTTATTCACAAATAGGAAGACTTTATGATTTGATCCATGACGCTCCTCATCCTTCCACAAACCCTAACCCAACAACTTTAGTAGTATCTCATGTTGTTGATGGTGTGATTGGAACCTTTCATGTTGAGACTCAGTTTGCACATGCTGGTCACACCAATTCAAATCTATTGCTTCTAATGTACAAAATGATCTTACTCCTACTCCTTCTGCCGGTAAAACTGTCGAAGTTAATTCAGTTCAATATACACCTACTGGTAAAAATCAAACCAAGAAGAAAGGGATGGGTAAGAATAAAGAGGAAAGCCAAAATGCAACCTGCTGATGAGAAATATAAACGTAAGCCTCGTTACCCTTGTCTTATTTGTGGTGACAACCATTATATGAAAGATTGTCCATGACGCACTGAGGTTACTGATTTCCTCCAAAGGAATGAGAAGCCTTCTACACCTGTCGTCTTTTCACAACCATTTCCTTCTCAGCAGTAGGCCCAATTGGTCATTCATGACCAACCCTCTCCCTCTACCTCATCTTATGTCCTTATGTGTACTGGTGAATCCAAGAAGAATGAAGTTGTCATTGCAACTCGATCCAAATATTACTCTTCATTGAAGGAGAATGTTGATCGTATACCACCTTCGTTGGTTCAACCTCCTCCCCCAACTTCACCTCCAAACGGTCCTCTTCATATCGAATGACCAGGTCTCGATACAGTTCTTCGTCCTCCTTCCAAATGTGTTGTTCAAAAGTCCTCGTTTAATCCTCATGCACATGCTACCCAAAACTACAGTATTGTAGNTTATGTCCTTATGTGTACTGGTGAATCCAAGAAGAATGAAGTTGTCATTGCAACTCGATCCAAATATTACTCTTCATTGAAGGAGAATGTTGATCGAATACCACCTTCGTTGGTTCAACCTCCTCCCCCAACTTCACCTCCAAACGGTCCTCTTCATATCGAATGACCAGGTCTCGATACAGTTCTTCGTCCTCCTTCCAAATGTGTTGTTCAAAAATCCTCATTTAATCCTCATGCACATGCTACCCAAAACTACAGTATTGTAGAAGACCTTGCGTAAGCACCCTCTGCGATGTCGTCTCTCTAAGTCCTTCAAAGTTAAAGGATATTGGTGAAAATGATCCAACCGATACCAATTTGATAATCTTTGAATTGGAAGAGAATATTCCAAGGCTTCCTCCTTAACTAGTGTTTTAGATCCAAGTTGTTGTAGAAAACAAGAATATCTGTAGAACCATTATTGACAAAGGAGCATCAACTTGTGTTATGTCCATTACTTGTTGGAAATCCATTGGCTCTCATGCCCTCACCAAGTCTCACAATACCCTTAAGGCCTTCAATGGTACAGTTTTTAAACCTTACAATGTTCTTCCCTCATTGTCTAAGGTAAATCGGTCAATGTAGAGGTTGAGTTCTTGGATGCACCTCTTAATTATAATATTCTACTTGGTCATCGCTAGATTGATTCCATGTGTGCAGTTGTGTCTACCCTTTTCTGTGTGATATGTTTCCCACACCAAGGAAAGTTCATTACTGTTGACCAACTAGGATTCTTTAATTCCAATTCTTGTACTAGCAACGTTCCTTTTATCTCAAAGAAACCTCCCGGTTATAAGAATGTCGGCGTGGGTCTCTTAAAATATTCAACCTTGATGGGTACATTTCCAATCCCACCACCCGATATACCTCCTCCTTTTGTCGCTTCTATTAATCCACCACTATTCATGAAACCCCTGATTCTTATGACCGGTGGATAGTACACAACCCTGGTGATTGTCTTCGTTACGGTGACAAGATGCCTTCAAGTCCGATCAAATTCGCTTATCAAGATATTCAATCGACAAGCCCCTCTCCTCCTTCTCTCTCTGCTACATCTTCGGATCCATTTCATGTGATATTTCCTACTGACGAGATGATCATGTCAGTCATGTCTATGGAATATACTCCATGGGGTGATGGGCATCATCGTTCTATCCTCTTCCTAGAATGCGATACCATAGAGAGTTACCAACGAATTTCGACTTCGTCGACTATTGTTGTTATTTCTTCAGTTCTTGATTCAACACATGTCTTGTACAAAGGGAACTTGAGTAACATTTCACCTACTGTTTGTCTTGACGTATCACTTAAACCCAGAGTCATGGAAAATATTCATATCGGTGTCTCATCTTCTACTGATGAAGTCTGCACCTACAAAGCCCTTTTTCACAAATTCTGTGACGTTTTTCCCTGGAGTTATGAAGAAATGCTAGGTATTGATATTGATATCATTGTGCATGATATTAAGACATATTCGGATGCTAAACCCATTCGACAAATACTTTTCCCAGTCCATCCATGTAAATCTGTTGCTATCAAGATTGAAGTCGAAAAACGTCTTAAAGATGGCTTTGTCTATCCTATGGCTTTGACCAATTGGGTACCCAATCTTGTTCTGGTGAATAAGAAACAAGGTATGATCTACATTTGTGTAGATTATAGGGATATAAATAAATCTTATCCTAAGGACAATTATCTAACCCCTTTCGTTGACCAGATCGTTGATGAATGTGCCGAGACTGAAATCTTCTCCTTGACGGAAAATTTCTCCGGCTATAATCAAATTAATATTTTTCCAGCGGATCAACACAAGACTACTTTTATTTTCCCTTGAGGAACCTTTGCCTACCGAAAACTACCCTTCAGTCTCAAAAATGTCGGTGCAACTTTTCGGCGCACTATGTCTTACGCTTTTCATGAAATTAAGCACATTGTGCAACCCTATCTTGATGATCTACCGACACATTCCATGCATCGTCAAGATCACTCGACACATTTATGGGCCATTTTCATACGTTGTCGTTATTATCGCATACGTTTGAATCCACACAAATGTGTTTTTTGTGTGGAATCCAGCCGACTTCTTGGTTTCATTGTGTTTATACATGGGATTCGGGTAGACCCTTTGAAGGTTGAGGATATTCTTAATATACTTCCTCCTTCCATGTTACGCTAGCTCCAAAGTTTGCAAGGGAAGGAAAATTTTTTACGTCGATTCATTCCCAATTACACTGAATTAACGAAAGGATTCACTCGGATTCTCAAGAAAGGTTACGAGTTTGTATGGGACGATGCTACAAACAAAGTTTTTGAGGATTTAAAACTTGCCTTAACCTGTACACCACCATTGTTTCCCCTTGACTATAGCCGAGATTATTTCTTGTACTTAGCTACTTTAGACTCTACCATTTCCATGGTTTTAGTCCAAGAAGATGATTCACACGATGAACATGTGATATACTATTTGAGTCGGAGTCTCATGACTACCAAAACCAAATACCTACATGTGGAGAAACTGACCTTATTAGTTGTTCAAGTTGTGCAACGTTTTCGTCACTACATCTTATTATGCAGTACCACATTTATTTCAGATTTCAACCCCATGCAACATATGCTTACTCGACAATTGTTGGGGGGCAAGTACTCCAAATGGATAGTGATTCTCCAAGAGTTTGACTTGGAGTTTGAAAGTGCTAAGTCAAAGAAGTCTTTGGTTTTTTCCGAATTGATATGTGACCTTCCCTCTACTGAGACAAAACATGTGGCAGAGGATTCCTTTCCTGGCGAATCCCTCTTTCTGATCAGTTCTGATGACATATGGTATAGAGATATCATCATATATCTCCAGACTCAAATTTTCCATCCTGATCTATCTAGTACTGACTGTCGTCATATACGGTATCAAGCCCATCAATACATCATCCTTGGTGATACCCTTTACCACCGTGGTATTGATTCCATTTTTTGACATTGTCTCACCTATGATGAAGCTGAGAAATATTTGAATGATTTTCACTCTGGAGCATGTGGCATTCATATGTCTGGATATGCCACTGCCCAATAGATCTTGCGAGCTGTTTATTTTTGGCCTTCATTGTTTAAGGATTACATTATTGTCGTCCAAAAATTCCACACTTGCCAAACTTATAAAAACAAGATCTGATCTCACCCTGCTCCTCTCCACCCTATAGTTTACGTCGTTCCATTCTCCAAATGGGGCATTGACTTCATGACATGTAACCCTCACTCGGACAGGGGGCATTAATACATCATTGTAGTTGTGGATTATTTCACTAAATGGTCTGAGGCGATGCCTACATTTGATAATACTAGGAAAACTGCATAATTGTTCATATTCAATCATATCATTACTAGATTTGGTGTCCCCCAAGCCATCATTACTGATTATGGTAGTCATTTTAGAAATTTTATGATGTCTGAACTTACTGAGAAATTGGGTCTTCACCATGAAAACTCAACCCCCTATTATCCACAGGCCAATGGCCAGGTTGAAACAATCAACAAGGTTCTCATTACTATGATTCAACGGATGATAGGAATTCATAAAAAAAAATGGCACATAATGTTGTTCTCAGCATTATGGGCCTATCGGACATTCGTTAAGACTGCCACGGGATTCACACCTTTCTAGATAGTCTATGGTATCGAAGCAATTTTGTTGATTGAATGTGAGATACCATCTTTGAAACTAGCCATTGAACTTCTCCCTAACACCTCTGTTGAAGAGGAATGTCTTTTGTATTTGATGAAATTAGACAAAACCCGTTGTGATCTCGCCTTAGTTATTGAAACTCAGAAGAAATGTGTCAAAGCCCAATATGACAAGCATGTCAAGCCACATGTTTTTTATGAAGTTGATCTAGTTCTTCTTTACGAGCAAGATCATGATTTGCTAGGGGCCTATAAATTCAAGCCCATGTGGTGAGGGCCTAATATTGTCAAATGAGTGTTGGAGAAGAGATCTTATGAGCTGGTTGATTATGATGGAATCCCTTTGAGTGAACTCAGAAATGGGCTTTACTTGAAGAAGTACTATGCTTAAGTCATTTTTGCACGAGTTCTTGTATTTTAGTGCATAATACTCTTGTGTGCTTTTTCATTTTTTGGTTTTGACCTTTAGCTTCTTACCTTGCATTGTGCTTGGTTTTCAGATGTTGGTGTCTTCACTACCCTACCTTAGCTTTGTTGATGGATCTAGTCATAGTACTCAGAACTTAGCATTTGTTGCTTGAGAAATCTATGCACTTACGGATGAATTGATTAGTCTACATGGTGTTCTTCTTGGTCGTGCAACTAACAATATTGTGGAATGCAATGTTGTCATCGAATTATTGACCGATGTTGTTTCACTTGGAATCCGTCAACTTATTGTACGAATCGATTCATAGTTAGTAGTCTTACAGTTGAGTAATGTTTACTCCATTCGAAGTCCTATGTTGTTAAGGGTATATTTATGAATTCTCCTCTTGGAACGTCATTTTGATTACATTGAATATAAACACATTCCTAGATGTCTAAATACATTAACAAACTCTTTGGCTAATTATGTGTTATAAATACATTTGAGACGTTTATAAATTACAATCACACTTTGTATATACAAAAAGTAAGTCGGTATAAGCCTCATATATATGATGATAAAATTTTACAAAAAAGTGTTTTTGTCTGAAGACCAAAATATCAAAAATGTGAAGCACATGGCTTCATATACAATAGGGCATCAAGGATGTTGCTCGCTGTAACAAGCGACTGCCCATGCTACTCTATGAAGTAGTTGTCTGATGGAAGTAGACACACCCACTATGTGGCACTAGTAATGCCTTGGGATATCATCGATAGAGGAATCTGGGATGTTCATCGTGAGTCCCTCCAGATTTTGTTCTAGGATGTCAAAGTCAACAACAACTACTCCTACTACATCACCTCTCTCCCCTCGCCTCTAGATAGGGGATGAACCGAGAGGATGATAAGGTCCCACGTCTGCATCATCAAAGAGTGTTTGATTATTCATCGGATAAACAACATGAAAAACATTTTATATCATTAAAAAATCACAAAAACATCATATAAACCAAATGTCCTTCTTAACTATGTCCCCCCATTTGGAACCCTTGGGAAGAGCTAAGTCCATATCTCCACGGAATTCTAGTCCGGCATATGCATAGTTGTCGACCATGAAAATTTGATTTCTCAACCAGTCGAAGAAGACATCATTATATCTAACGATGGGACCGACTGCATGTCGTGCCATGAGGTCAACCCACCTCTTCATTCTCAGATTATGTGATTCAGGTATACCCCACTCTACCTTCAAACGCAAAACTGGGACCCTCTCTAAGAATAAGGATACCAAAATTGACTCGTATCGAAATCGTTTCAATCCACCACTCTTGCACTTGGTCAGTTTATTTTTCATACTTTTGAGAACCCCTTCACACTAGTTGAAAACGCGGGGCTCCATATACTGCAGTGCATACTGAAAATAGCTTTGAAGATCCATATGGGGAGCTACACTCCCTGCCATGCATGTGATGTTATAGAGGATGGTTCGTAGAGGCAAGTCTCATACATTTCTTATAGCGACTTTACTGCTATGCTTCTGGGTACCTGGAACACAATGTTCATTGATATAGTGGTTCATGGGCTCGCCGCCACCTCTACTATCTGTAAGTGTTACTTGGGACCCACGACAAGATATCCCTATTAATAAGTAGATATCCTTGATATCTATCATAAGAGTGTGGGAACCCACATGAAACTTCTACTCATTCACATCCCACATGTGAACTAGGTACTTGAGTAATCTCAACTGGGCCCTCATACCCTTGATTTTGAAGAATTTCAACAACCCACACTATCAGAGGGCCATTAACGTTCYTGGGTCATTCCCGRCAAAGTAGTCTTCCTCCTCGTTCTCTCTCTCACGCCATTCCAACATTTTGATTCTGGAAAACCTGCAATGGAACCATAAAGAGATATTAGCATCATTATCTTCTTCCCTGGAGATTTTTTATTGGAAAATTCATCTTTAAAAACTTTTTGAACTGYGCACGTTGTAGGCCAAGGCATCTACACAGTGTGAATTCATCGTAGGCTAGCTATAGRGMATCTTGCAAYGATCCTAGATCGTCGCAGGGCCCGATATAGGAYGCTTGCCACGACCTCCGTGCATG
Source organism: Picea mariana (assembly GCA_032191745.1). NCBI lineage: Eukaryota > Viridiplantae > Streptophyta > Pinopsida > Pinales > Pinaceae > Picea > Picea mariana. Next base: position 48,601 of record JASDQU010687690.1, read on the forward strand.
GGTACCCCTAAAATATTAACTCAAAAGTCTATTTTTAACCAATGAAAAACAAATTTTAATCCATGGAAAGTTGAAAGAGATAAAAATTACCTGTTTTGTGGAGACAGTTCATCGAATGATCAATCATTCCCTCTGAAATCTGCAGTGGAAGATCGAGGTAAAAAGGGGGTTTAGAGAAAGGTTTGGTTGAAATGACAAATGAAATAGTGAAATGAGGTTTTTACCCATATTTTTTTTATTTTTTCACTTTTTCATTTGTATTTTATATTATTTTATATGTTTTATCTAAACCCTAAAGTCCTAATGACTTTGCAAGTGTTGATTTTTGCAGATACAAAGTCTAGGAGTGAAACGTTGGAACAAGGATTCGTTTTTGGGTTTGTTTTTTATACATCTGTCACATGTACAGATCCTTTTAGGGTTTTTCAGGAAAAACTCTGAGCAAGTCTTGATTCTTTCTCACGCTCGTGAAACCATGAGAATGTAATCGAGTAGTCTTTTGTCATTTTTTCGAACTCGTAATGGTGACATGAAAAACAAAACCTATGGAGTATCCTTTAAGCGCTTTTCACGCTCCATAAAAACGAAAATATTGTCGAGCGACCTTGTTCTTTTCACGCTCATAAAAGTATTTGAAGAAAACATATGACAAGAGATAGGTTATCACTTTTTTGGTCTCATTAGATTAATTTACAAAAAAGGACCTGGTGGAGTTCTCTTTAAGTGTTTTTCAGACTCTCTAAACATGAAAAACCACTGAGTTTTCTCTCTTTGGACTCATTAAACAAACATCGAAAGACCCATATGGGATCGAACCACTCCTTATTAGGGTTCATTAAACATACTCTGAGAGACTCGTCTAAAGGATGAGCTTACATCAACAAGCATATGTTATCCTCCTCAATATTGCGTAAAAATAAAGAGGTACTCGCCATAAATGGTGGGGGAAAATTGAGAAAGGAATATGTCTCAGTATTTGTGATTGGTGGTAGTAATAGTCACTCTTGAACATGACACCCCCTTTCATCATTGTATCTAGGTTGGGAAATTCATTTGTCTCTCGTTTGACCATCCACATGTCCATATGTCGAGTCCTCCTTGAGTCAATGCAGCCAAGGCTATTGTCGTGTCGTTTATATGTTCAAGAGAAGTCCAACCTGAATAAGCCTTCTATTGAGTTGGCCATTTGCAATTATAAATTTTCTACCATGTCATCTTTCCCTGAGTTAGTTTCAAATCACTTCACACTCTGATCTACTTCAAAATCTTTTACTTATTTTGTGTCAATGACGGGGGATACATTAAGGCCCTCTTGTGACGATTCTTTTACTGTCGACCTCAACTCATTATCCAAGAATAAGACTTAGAAATCATTTAGTGTCTTAGAGCCTACATTCCTCAATGGCAGTTCTCTTCGTTTCCAACAATGGGTTCTCATAATTCACCCTTGATTGGGAAATTTCATCGAGTGTTTCAATTCAAATCATTTATTCACATTTGTTGGATTGTACTAGCATACCTTGGGAGTCATTGAAATCAATGGTGATTTCCCTCGTGCTTGTTAATGGTTCTCATCATTGATCAGTAATCAAGTGGTTTCTAACATGTTCTACTTCGGCTTCTGTAATCGCATGGTTATATTCATACTTAAGGACGATGGAAATGAAGACCCTAGATCACGTCATTCTGGTCCAGGTTGTGATGGAGTATTTATGATTTCTATTGACACATAGATCCACTTTGTATGTCTCGTGGCTATGTCCGAATTTGAGTCATTTTTAAAGCATAGATCCATAGTGTATTTCTTGTGGCTATGTCGATTCACAATGGCATGGATCCACAATGTATATTTGGTGGCCATGAATCACTTAAATTTTTTTAATATAAGTATGGGAATGCCTACCTCGAACAATGGTATATTATTATGTTGATGCTTGACTATTTGCAGGTTTTCGATCGATGCGCTCCTTGTTCGACACACAGATTCTACAAAGTATTTCGGTTGTCATGAGTTCGAGCTTCATACTTTGGGGGGAATTTTGTTACACATTATTCTGGTCACCCCAATGATCCATTGAAAAACATGTGTTCATGTTCCCAAAAAAGAGTCTTTTTCCATGAGGAAAGTGATTGGATTTATCTTCTCAAAAACCTTATTATGGAAGATCGTTGCAGGCTGCAAAAGGAACAGGGTGCGACGATGCCTGATCGTCACTCCCTGCTCTAAAGGTGGACTACGATGTCTCTGTAGGTTACACTATATCTAGGGTGCGACGATGTCAAAAGCCAAGGAAAATTCAAAACTTCACGAAAGTTCTACAAGGGGATCTTCTAGAAGATGAGGTGGCGTCCGAATGGTTTGGATCTTACTCGCTTCTCTGATTTGGTGGGATCATCCTAATATCCTCAACCATATCTCTTTCCCATATATAAAGAGGTATCTCTCATGGAAAAGGTTAAGGTTGAATAGGCTAAGAATTGGATGAGGAATTCTACTTCAGCTCATATTTGAGAGCTTTATTTCAGTTCATCAAGTCATTGTGGATCTTCTTCATTCAAGGTTGGAGCAAGTGTGTGTGTTGGAGAAAAGGGCCATCGAAAGGGGACCTTGCGACATCAAGGCTTTGGTTGTAATCTCCACTTTCATTTTAATATGATACAGTGATATGTTTATTTCCCATAAAACTTGTTTTATTTTATTGTATGATTCGTTGATCACATACATAGGTTCTTGTTGATTTCAATGTATTGCTTTTACTTTGGTTGGATTGTGTTCCCTTGTAGATTCAATATCACAGGAGCACCAAAGTGGAGCTAGGATGGAAATGACAGGAGGAAACGACATTTAAAAGGTATGTTGTCTATCTTTTTTCAAATAACAAAATCAATAGTTAGATCTTAGGGAAAGCGTCATATTCCATTTTGTTTTGTTCTAGATCCAGGTGGATTTAGGGAGATCTGTTTATGTATGCATTTACCGATTAAGCCAATAACAACAATGGCAAGACGTGTTACAATTCTTAGTGTGTGTATAATCCTTATGAGACCTTGGTCACATGGCAAACGAAAAAGATAAAGTCGATACCTTCTTGCACTTTTGTTAGCATTTGATTATAGATCAAGAAGTTGTAAGTAAGTTGAATCAGATGTTAACTTGCATGAAAGAATAAGGAGAGGATACCATCATTTCATCTTCGCTTCCAAAAAGGGATGTCTATAAGGTTAGCAAGAAAAATCACACTGAATGGAAGTTTAAGATGACAACATAGATTGGTGGGTATGATATGGATGGAGTCATGTTAAATCTAGGATCCAATGTGAACATTTTACCCAAGAAATCCTGGGAAGTGATGGGGAAACCTAAGCTGGTCTAGTCACCCATTCAAATTTGATTATCCAATCAATACAAGATCTAACCCATCGGTTGACTAGAGTAGGTATAGGTGAATATAGAAAGAGAAATAAAAGGGCCAACTTTGAAGTCATTGAAATCATGGATGAGTCGGATCCCTACCCTACATTCTTAGGGATCAACTAGGATTTTGACAACAATGCAATTTTGAATTTGAAAAAGTGCCAAATTGCATTTGAGATTGAAACTCTGAGTGTGGTCATGACATTGGATCCATATGAAGAAGATCACCACAATGATAATGTCGACGAGGATGTGTAGAGCTCAGAAATTGAAAATAATTACAAGGTCACAGGGCGCAAGGAGGACTACATCAACCCTAGTGCAGACGAAGAATTAAGTTGGAGGAGTGTCAAATCTTATACACATATTCTGAAGATGCCTTTGATAGATGGCAACATAAGCTTTATGAGGTGTCGACAAGGAGGTGTGCGCACATCTTGGTGGAAGACCACATGAAAGACTTTGGCTCCTATTGGTATTATGGGTCGGAGCCGGTGGATTTATTACTTGCATGGCTCCAGGACATACCAACATATTAGATATTTCATGCCCTTGATACATTCCTGGTTTGCACCTCAACACAATGTTGGACTATATACTGGGAACCTCGCCGAGAATGGGTAATTGTGGAGGTGGATATCCACGACCGATTTAGAGCTAGATAAATCACACCTCACATTACATATCTTGGTGAAATAAGGTGGTTATCCAAGAAAAGGATCAACACATGTTGTAAATATATAAGCTCATGTCGCACCCTCCCATACCCTTCTCCTCTATCATTAGTCCCTAACATTTTTAGTGAACTAGTTTCCCCTTCATCCAACCCACCTCAACATACAATGGCCAACTTCACCTGCCCCCCAAAATATTCACCATACAAAACCCATTACCCCCCCACCCTACAGAGCCAGATGAGATAAATCCAATTATCGATGAGCTCCTTCATCAATGGCTCTTACCAAAATCAGTCGTCTCAGAACATGAACCCCCACAACCAACAATAGTCACCAACATACCCTCAGAACAACAATGTGACCCACTAGAGGTTGCTCCACTCTCATAACCTTATCACTCAAATCTGGTTGGGGTGTGCAATCTTCATGCATGGTGCTCCTAGCCCACTTTCCTTCATGCATGCATATGTTCCATCCACACTATAGTTATTATGTACAAGATCCTCCTACTAATAGATTTCGGTAACAATTACCAGAACCTCTTTATTAGCTGAACAAGAATCCCCAAGAACCATTGGTAATACCGCGCTGGTCAAACCTTTGACAGGTATGTTATCACCCTAACAATTTTTATCGGGATCTAAAAACTTCTGAAGTTTAGCGAGACACTATACCACAGTAGAGGTGCGATAGTTCAGGGCGCTTGGCTATATTCCATAGCCTATGGATGAATGTAGCGGAAGTGGGAAGGGAGTAGCTTGGCGGGCCATCGATCTTGAAGAATCTCAGATCTACGGTCGAAGCCTACATTGGACAAACAAATAGCATGAAACTTAACATCACGAAGGCAGACCGGGGAAAAATACTCTGGTTTCGACAGAGAATGCGTGGCGTTCTTACACACGCATCGGGGGAGATAGAGGATTTCCCAAAACCACTTTTCCTATGGCCCTGATGTCACGTGATTCAAAACGTCATGTCAATAGCTCGCGGGGAGGATGGCGGTTGGTCAAATCACCTCACATCACCAGTCCAGGTACTTTCTCGGATGACGTACCAAAAGGACGTCACCGAATAGCTAACTCGATGCTCATCATTCGAAGTGGATTGATGAAGCATGGCACACCAAGGTACTGTGACAGTAATTCGTGAGCAAAGTACACAGAACATCAAATCTCAGATATGAATCATTTTATCCTATTTTGGAAAATTGTCATCTTATGCGTAAGAAAAACAAGCTCGGTCTGTGCTCA
>JASDQU010687692.1:20775-31946 GCA_032191745.1 Picea mariana
ATATTTCATGCACATATGTATAGATTTACATTTGTTTCCATTATTCAAGGTTGATTTTTAGGTTCTTGGTCTCTCATAGCATGAAATCATCCTCCTTGTTAGAGATCTATTATTTTATCTCTTTCCTGGAAGTTTTCCACGTCATGTCCTTCCTTCAACATGTATCACAAAACCATCAGTTCCTGACAACATATTCAATTGTTGGCTCGGGGTTTTCGAGCCAAGGTTCAAAAGGCTTTACCAACAAATAATCCATAGGCACCAACATATTCAATCTTCAAGGACCAAAGAAGGTCTCACCCTAGATTCCATGAGAATCACAAAGGTTGTAGGTCTCATGCAAGTCATGAAGGAATAATATAGACAAGAAAATTCCAACTCAGAACAAGACATTCATTTCACATTCATTCGTAACATCCATATAAGTGGTGCATAGAATACTACATAATAGACATACATTCATACTAGGATCCATGATATACAGAGCCAAAGGTACTTCATGATTCATTCATTAATCTCAACATAATTCAACTACATTTCAGTACACAGAGGGACAACACTTGCTTAGAGCGCATTCAGAGTGAAATAGAGACCAACAATATGCTCATATCTCAATCTACTTTCTCTCTCATATTCACATAATATCTCTGAACAACTAGTGAAACAAAACATAACAAGGACTACTATAATGCATAATTGGATCTCTAACTCATCTTTAGATAACATAACAATGAACTCTTAGTTAATCAAAATCCAAACCCTTACATATTTGCATGCATTCCTATAATGTTTATCGGAGCATGGAAATCATAATAATTATCTTCGAGGATTTTACATGCATGCAAACTTTACAAGTCTTCGCACACAATGAAAAACTGGTTGGTGTGCATAATGGATCATTGTGTGGCGCATATGCTTAATCTTGGCGCCATGTTTTGCAACCTCTTAGCATGCACAATGCTGAATTTTAGCATGTGAGAGGTCTTGCCAAAACCTTAGGGTGCCAACAACCCATATCGTAGTGGTATGAGCCTCTTGTGGGGGCCTGTGAGGCACTCTTTCTACAAATTCAACCACACCTTGTCACCAAATGGAAACCTATGTGGAACACGATGTTGTTCATGTCATTGCTTATACTTGGCAATAGCTTTCCATAGGATATTATGAACCTATTGTTGAATGTGATGGATCAATTAAAAAAAATTGGTTGTTTTGTATGCCTTGGACTGAGCATGGGAAAACTCTTCATGTGAAGATGTAGTGGGCATATCTACATCAATGGGGGTCAATGACTAGAACCCCAAGCACATATAAAAAGGGTTGTGGCCAATAGAGATGTGGAGGGATTTGTTGTAGCTATGTTGAACACATGGAAGGATCTCATTACATGTACGTGAATGATTGTAGTTGTACATGCACATGATATGCACAATCATCCTATTGACCATTTTTATTTTTCCATCTGTTTTCGGGGTGGAAGGCAGTCAATTTGGTCATCTTAGTTTCCATCAAAGACCATAGGATGGACCAAAAGTTACCGAGGAAACCACTGTACCTAGATGAAATAATGGTCTGTGGTAGCCCAAAATGAACCCAAACAAACTCAAAGAAGAGCTTCGCAATGGCTTCAACTGTGACACTTTTCTTACACGGCGCCAAAACGACCATCTTAGGGAATTGATCAACAACCACAAAGACACAATATTTATGATTCTTGGTGGAGGGAAAACCTAACATGAAATCCATGGAGACTAACTCCCAAGTTTTGTCTATGATAGGTAGAGGAGTGTACAACCCTTGCTTCTTGATGGTGGGTTTAGCGATGACTCACACAATGCAAAATATAATATACATGTCGACGTCCCATCAGAGTTTTGGCCAGTAGAAATAATTCTAAAGTATTGTCATTGTATTCTTCACAACAAAGTGCCTTGCTACCTAACTATAATGTACCTCCCAAATTATCTTTGCATGCTCGCTTGAAGAAACAAAAAGATGGCCCAAGTAGCACAAAAGTGCAACTTGGAGGTGATAGTATGGAACTTGTTTACTTGTGCCCAATGCATGATATGTAGCAAAACAATTAGGTTCATTGTCGTAAAATTGGGTCCACCATAGCTCTCATGCCCATAGGAGTTAAGAGATATGGTTAGCACCACAACCGAGAGCCAGATAAGGCAGTGTGAAACACGGTGTGTCCTACCTTTCTTGTACTTGATGCTCAAATGGAACCATTGCAAGTACATGGACCACTTCTAATGGTGGTCATTTTGTAACTTTCCCTGTGTTTGCATGAATTGCAGATGTTGGTGATCAATATGAATGACCACTTCCTTTCATAGAATATAATGCTTCCACTGTCAACATGCCTACACAATGTAGTACATCTCCTTTTCATAGGTGGGATACCTACAAATAGTATTAGAGAGTGTGTCGTTGTGATAGGACACTAGATGTCCATGTTGAGTGAGGACTGCACTGATATCATAGTCATATGCATATGTCTCAATCTTGAATGGTTGTTGCAGGTCTAGTAGAGTGAGTATTGGTGCCGAGTATAGGTGGTGTTTCAGATCCTTGAATGCCTTCTTTTGTGACTTAGACCAAGAAAACTTTGTTTTAGCTCCACCCTTGGTCACTTGGTTTAAGGTCTAAGCAATATGAGAGAACCCCAACATAAACCTACAGTAGAAGTTGGCAAGGCATAAGAAGCTACAAAGAACTATTACATTTGTTGGGACTGGCCAATCACAAGTAACTTGGATCTTGGCTGGGTTGACATGGACCCCATGTTTATCCATGATGTATTGTAGATATTGAATTCTCTACATGCCAAGTGAAAATTTATCTAGATTGGCATATAAATTTTGTTGCCACAAAGTACTCAGGATCTACTGAATGTGCTGCAAATGTTTTTCCCAAGTTCTACATAAGATGAGGATGTCATCCAAATATACAAACACAAAAGAGTTTGTGAATGACCGTTAGATATCATCCATCATCCTCATGAATTTTTTCAGAGAATTAGTCAATCCAAAAGGCATGAACAACCACTCAAAAATGTCTTCTTTATACTTGAAGGAAGTCCTCCACACATTGGTTTGTTCAAACGGGACCTGGAGGTAGTATGACTTCATATCAATCTTACTAAATAACTTGGCACCCTTAATTTGATCAAGGATGTCGTTAATATGAGGGATCATGTATTGGTTCTTAACATTGATTTTGTTTATGGATATATTAAAATTACAGATTCACCATGTCTCGTCCTCCTTATGCACTAGTACAATTGGGCTCCCACATGGTGAGGAGCTTGGTCGAATGTGGCCCTTTTGGATGAGCTCATGAATCTGGTGTTTTATTTCCTCATTCTCTAGAAGAGAGTGTATGTATATTAGGCCTTAGGTAAATGAGCACCAGGTATCATGTTAATTGAATGTTTGACTTGGCAATGCAGAGGCATCGTTGTAGGTGAAACAAATATATTACAATCTTGTCCACCTCCTTTTCCTGTGTATAGAGGCATGTTACCCCACAGGCCTAGGGGTAACTAAGGAGATGATTTATCTATGTTTACAGGTATAAGACATGGAGTATTGAGATCCCAATGCATAAAACAACCCATCCATTGACCACAACTCACCATCATCGACAACAAGGCAACGTCCACTACAATAGCCTAACTCCCAGAAGACAACAAGTCTTGCTTCATGAGGTAACAAGTCTAGCCTCATGGTAACTGCCACTTTAATATTTGAAGCATTTGAACATGTTGCAAAGAGTCCTTTCTTGATTATAAAATGTTTTCTTGGAAATTGTATCTTTTGCCTAATTTTACCTTGGTGGTTGACATGATTTCCTAGTAAGCGGGTCACCCTTGGGAAAAGGGTTGCTATTGGGGTATCTCCTTGAAGGGACATCATACCATTCCCACTCATACTCACCACTTTGCACACTTCTTCCCCTACATTTCCTCATATTTTGGGTTTTTGGGCTCAATGACCCCAAGAAGGGCTTATACCTCATTTCATGGGAAGAAGGGGCTAAAGGCCCATAGGTATTATAGCTGGAAAAAGTTAAAAGCCATGAATTGTCCTTCTAGATGCTCTCCCTAAGGTCCCGGGAACAATGAAATGCTTCTCCATAAAAAATGAAGGACCTTTAAAATGGAAAACACATAATTAATAAATGTCTTGCTTGATGGGGGAAATGAATTTGCGGTGTCTTTTATTTACAATGCATATGGCACTTAATGTGTTCCTAAATTCAAGTGGCATTGCGGTGCTTTTTACTTTCCATTTCACATAGCACTCAATTTTCATACCATAATAAACTAAAGGCAAGGGCTTGGAAAAATGTTGCATTGCAAATGAGGGATGCAACACACCCTCTACAAAGGCACCCATAAATGCGACAATATGAACCCTTGATATGTCAAGAACCCCATGCCATAAGTCTTCCCCCAATCCACCTCATACTCATCACATGACCTAGAGAGGGTCTTCCTAGGAAACATTCCTTGACATGGGGATTGGCTTACCCAATAGGGCTCCATGACACCCCTCCCATACCTAAATTTGGAAAAAACTATTTTTTTTTACGAGAACGGTTAGAGTGTATTAATCGGCTTCCTGGTAAACCAGAATCAGAAAGTTACAAAGCTAAAGAAGGTTGGTGATCTAGGCCAACCTTCTTGTGAATAACTGGAGAGTACAATCCCACTTACTTCTTGAGCTAAGTCGAGAAAATGACAAAAAATGCATACATGAGTAAATTCTCACAAACTGTGAGCACAATAGGAGACAGAAGCAAAGCATTAAACCTAGGAGGATGAGACTTTCCCCTTAAAAAAGGGGTCCAGCTTTTTCTGAGAGCCTAAAGAAATATTGGAGGCAACCTCCTTTTCTCCGTGAGCTTTGTTGGTCTTTCTCCCTCGGGTAAGGGGTGGAGACGGAGTTGAAGTGTCTTCAATGTCAGGAGTTTCCATAGAGCCGCTGGGGGGGACTGCAGGGGCAGTGGGCTCCGGATTTGAGTCCTGATTTCCTCTCACTGCTACTGACTCTGGAGGAATGGTTTCTGGAAAGATTTCGTCTGTTGGATTTCCCTTGACTGTTGTTGATTCTGGATCTAGGGCTTCATCTTCCTTCAACGCATCAAAGCTGTTTTTATTTTCTAGAGTAGCCTCTGCTGAATGAGTGGCCTTCGGGGCCTGGGTTAGTGGGTCCTTTCGCCGTGGCTGCCTGCGTATGTTAGAAACTGGCTGAAAATCATCTTCTTTGACTGATCCCAACTCCCCAGAGGCTTTGGGGCAACTTTTTGCAAAATGACCGTAGTCATGGCACCGGAGGCACTTAAAAGGGATATGCTCATAGTCCAGCTCTTGGATATGGGACCAATCCCCCAGGGAAAGCTTAATAGCTTCCGGCAGGCCTTTCTCGAGGTTAACCTCAACACAAATTCGAGCGCATGTAAACTGATCCCCTTTCGGCGCCACACTGTCCAAGAAACGCCCAAGTTTGTTTCCAATGTCCTCCAGAGATCTTTTCCCCCAAAGATGCAAGGGGAGATGAGGCAGTCTAACCCAAACAGGGGCTGCGGTGATTTCGGCTCCTGGATTGAAGTCAAGTGTCCATGGGGCTAAGAACAACCCTCTTGCCCCCATGAAATAGGGTCCAGATCTGAAAACTAGATCTCGATCCTCTATCCTCGAGAAACTGAAGACAAAAAAACCCCGGCCTACTGCACATAAAGAGACTTCTCCCTGTTTAAGTGAATTCCAGCGATCATCCATCCATGCCTCCACCATTTTGGGGCTGGGCCATAACCCCGTAAACTTACCGATGAGGGCATTTTCTGCTAGCAGGAGGGCAAGTTTGCAGGGGTCCTCTGGAGATAGCTCCACCGAAGGGATCTCCTCCAGCTTCTTGACAAATTTAGATGAGATAGACGGCTTGGATTTAGGTCTTGCCGCACGGACTAGTGCTTTGAATGCTTCCAGAGTATCTTCGTCCATTTCGGCGGTCGGTTTTGGGGCGATTGAAGCACGGCAACGGCCACCTACAAACAAGAAAAAAACGCAGAGGCACGACCTCTGCTCAAAACCGCGCGTGCAATTCGTGAGAGGGACGATTTGTCCGTTGTAAATCGAAGAAGGGACGCTCTGTCATGCAAATCGCTGGAGGGACGCTCTGTCGGCTGCTCCAAACGGTTCCGGGCTCCTGCAGACGAGATCCAGACCGGGGGCGGCTAGGGTTTGGGCCCTAGCCGCGTTGGCTTTCTGCCTCGCTTCATTCCGTTTGAACCTTATGTATGTGATTAAATTTGGAAAAAACTTATAAGGTCTTTGAGCGTTTTTTTAATTTGAAAAGTGGGGGTTTTATGAACATGTTTGGGTGGTTCTTGAATTAAATGTGGCTTACTTGGCATGATTCATGTGAATTGTGGACCCTTAGATGATTTAATTGTTTGTATTTGCAAGACCTTCCCCACAAGATGGACGTTGGACCCAACATGTGGAAGACCATGGATGATGAGTGTTGCACCTGGAGGATAGAGGACATTGCCTTTGGAGGCTCCCTAGCATCACCAGAGGATGAGGTTGCACCATTATCCACTTGGACGTTTGCCTTTTGAGGCCTAGGACATCACTTGTTATCCCTTTACGTCACCTTGAAGGGATAGGGTTTGATGGATGAGATGTTTCCAGAGGTGACTTAACAGGAGGAGACCCATGGCATGACACTTTGGCACATGAGAGCATGACACATGGTTTTTGGAGTCCCAATGTCTCCCTCCTAATGCTTGAAATTGCACTTAGAGAACCTACGCCACCCTTTTAGGGCATGACATCACCCTTCTAGGGTTTTATTTCATGTAAAGTTTTATTTTTGTATATTATAAGGGAAAATTAAAGGGGTTGGCCTTCTTATGTTTTTTTGTTGACATTTTTATGTGGAAAAACAGGTCAACGTAGCTCCATCTAAATAAAGCACCTTGAAATTTCATTTTATCATCACATTTTCTCACCTTTGTTAGATAACAAGTCTGAAATTTTCCCTATATTGGGGTTATTCGCTCTTCTCTCTCATGTACTATCTCTTGGAGGTCAAATTTGGATGCTTCTTTGCTGATTTTTGGATGAAATTGCTGCAATTAAGGTTTACTCTTGTGATATCTTGGTGAAGTAAGTAAATTTCTGAAATTTTATTTCATGTTATTAATGATTTATGATGAATTTTACTTGTTCATTCTAGATGTATAGGTTGGTGAAACCCTAAGAGAGGAGCAAAAGTGCTTCCTGCTCTCACAAGGTTAGTTTTATCTAATTTTTTTTAATAAATCCTAGCTAGGGTTAGATTCCTAAGACCTAAAGTGTTATCACTTTAGTATTTTGACCATAGACTCTTGATTGTGACCTAGTTGAAGTACCTAAGAAGGAAGAAAAGGTTGCTAGAGCCCAAACGTGCTTACACTCTAGCAATCCTTCTCCTCAAGGCTTAAACCTTAGGCCCTAATGCGCTAGTAGCTTAGAGTTTAAGCCCTACCTCTTAGTCTTAGTCTCCAAAACTTATTTTATTGTTGTTGTAAAGACTCCATAGCCCTCAAAGGCACTAATCTTAAAACTCTCTTATTGTGAAAGTGATCAACAAACTCTCTATTTTAATTCTCTCAAGCTTCCTACTAACTTTACTAACACTAACTTAAGCTAATTGACTAATAATATTGTTGTCGTTGCAAAATTTTGCTACAACCATCTTAACATACTCTAATTTTCTACATACATTGCTCTAATAGTGGTATAACATGCTCATAAATTGCTTGAAACAATTGGATATTAATATATTGGGTATGTGCTAAACTTTCGTTGTCAATTGATGCAATTTTGATCTCCTTTATTGATGTTGCTACAAACTTGTACTTGATGTTATAAATTGTTGTCTTGCTCCAATTTCATAACAACCATAGTAATTTTCATTGTCTAGTGTCTTAAAGAATTATTATTGTCATGATTGTACTTGGAAATCATTATATATATTCTATAAGTGTTCTTGTTCTGGGAAGGTACTCAAACATCAATATCCCTCTTAGTTCTCCTTGATCTGGACCTTGAATTAGGTGATCACGAGAGAGGGTAGTAGGCTTGGCTAACAAACATGCTACCTTGATCCCTTGAGGTCACAGGGGAATCCTCCCCTGTGGTGGACCTCCTCCATCACTAAAACAAGGGGATTTCTTACAAAGGTGGCAGTGGTAGGATTTCATGTAGTTATGCCATATTTGGGGACCTTGTTTTGGGCTTTGCACAACTACAAATCCTACGATAACAAGGCCCTATGTTGAGGCCGTGGTGGTTGTAGTGAACTTTCGTTCACCTTCCGGATAAACCATCAAGAGAACAAATTTTCCAGTATCAAAGATTAACTTTCAACAATTATTTGTTGAGAGAAAGGAAATTGTAGTTGTCAACACTACCTCTAGTGCCTTGTAAAGTTGTCCTCTCAAAGTAACAATGACACTATGGGGCCTGGACTCATAAACAACATGACATTTTCACATATGGGCTTGTCCTAAAAGAACATCATGAACTTGAAGTGGTTAAACATCAAATAGTACCTAATATTTGAAGGGATTGATGTCGTAGGATAGCTGACATTGCTAGCTGATGAAAATGTCTCATCCCTGGCTCAACCAACCGATAGTGTATGGTTGGGGGTGTGGCATTGTCAACAAATTCAATATCTAGATGACCTTGTATGATATTGTGTTCTTATGGCTACCATTGTCAACAACGAAATGTATTGGAGTCCCCTTCATCCACATATGTGAATGGAAGAGGCGCTCCCCCTCCTCCATCTACTATGACTCTTCTAGTTGGATTTTTGCAATTGTGATGGTAGTACTGGGTTTTGCATCAAGGATTCAATTTCCCTTATCTTGTTTTGAATCAAAGTATGAGACATATTTTTCTTCTTTTTCTTTAATCTTGGCCAACAATGAATTTTTTAAGTGACATCCATCTATGTTGTGCTAGGGCATTTTGTGGAACTCACACCACTTTCTAGTGTCCTTCTTCGACTTCCCATTACCCTTCTTTAGTTGTGTCTTGGATTGGTTGTATTGAGGTTGGATCTCCTTGATCCATCCTTTTTTATATGATTTAGGGCTACCTTTACCATTCTTCTATTGTGGCATATTTGCATACCCAGAATCTCTCTTATTTTGTTGCTTAAATTTCTGCTCAATTTTGACAACATATCGATAATTAGCTTCTAGTGAGGAGATGTTCATGAAATCCATCTTTGTTTGGACGAAACTATGTAGGAAAATGTGGTACCTCAAAAATAGGTTCCACTTTGAGTATCTGATATCAATCTTTGAGCACAAGGTATGGAAAATATTGGTGTACTCTGACACCGTCTAGTATTTCTCCTAACTTAGAGTTGTGCATCTCATGTACTGGTCATCATAGTTTCCAACATGGTATAATTCCTCCTCGAGGGCATCAACAAAGGCCACCCAAGTGGTTTGTGTCCCAAATGTTACAGAATCATCTTCGTTATGTATCTCCTAGTAACTTTCCCACAAATCTTTGACACAGGGAAGGGATTTAAAGAGTGTGAAGGTGATCTTTTTGATGTCGTAATTTTTTTGAACAAAGTGATAACCCTGTAACAGATTTAAACACTTTTCTAAAGCATATGCATCTATCTGGACTTCAAATAAAGGGATATAAAAATTAACTATTACCTTGAAGGGTGTCACACCTCCAAAATGGTTTCTTGTTTAAGATGTCTCATTTGTTGTTAGTAGTCATTGAAGGATATGAAAAAAAAAAATCCATCATATTTTTCCTTTGTCACTTGAGGGATTCCTCAAGAAATAAATTGATATGATATCCTACTCTGTCATCACTCTTTTCTTCCACCATGGGAGGTCACTTCATCTGGAAAGAGTGGTCTCCCCAAAGTGAAATTATATCGAGACCCAAGTCTATATACCCTAACCTAGTTTGAGATATGCACTGAGAAATAAAAAATAACATATTTTCTTTAATACCGTTGATTTGGGTTGTATATAGAATGAAATAAGATCTAGGAATATGAATGGAAACACACATACAAAAGTATTTCAAATATCACAATAATACAGTGAAATCCAAGTACTATTAATGGATGTAATAGGAAAAGACTGTAAAATGCAAAGCAATACAAGCTAGCTAGAATGGTGGTAGTTTATCTTTGAAGAGAGAAAGATGTCGGCTACACTCATTCACATGAAGACATTGAAGAAGGATCAAAATGACATTTTAACATAAATTACTAAACAAACCTTAAAGATACAAAACAATAACCCTAGGAGATGAAGTGCCAAAAGGATTGTGGGCCCCAAGATGGCTAGTTAAAATGTCAACTTCTTGTGGTTTCAACTTTTGCACACAATCTCTATTTGGGGTGCACAATAGCTCATTGGAAATATGCAACTGATAAGTACAATTGTTGGCAGGCCTATATAGGTGAAAACATTTTGAGGACCCCAAATAGCCGAAAAACATCATTTAAGGCCTCAAAACGACCACATAAGTTTAGGAGCTGAAAAATTGTAGAAGAAAAAACTACTAGGATGGATAACCATGTTGAGTTAGTGGAATATGTGGGTAGCAATTGATGTCCACCCATATCATTCCTCCCCGCTTGATAATCAATGAAACCCATTGTGTCAAGTTCCTTGATTAGATGGGGGAAATTTTGGTGAATTTGACTCTTGGTGAGCCACTTGCCTTGGTGAAGAAGTTGTCATGCTTTGACAACCTGATAGAGTTGTATGTTATGTTGGTGGGTGCCCTTCGTCTTGGTATCCATGATCCAATTCAATGTATCCTACTCAATGCAGTTAGAATTGAGTTATGTAGGGGGCAAATTCTTGGCCACCTCTGAGGTTTCCAATAGAGGTGGAAAATATGGTTAAGTAGCTCCACATTAAATACTAGGTGTAAGCTAAGGAAAGTGTGAATACTCAATTTAAAAGCATCCTAACCCACAAACTTTGTGACTATGTAAGGCCCATATCGTAGTGGTCCGAGCTTCTTGTGGGGGCCTCTGAGGTGCTCTTTCTACAAATACAATAACACCTTATCACCAAAATGAAACATGCATGGAAATACTGGTCACGTC
>JASDQU010687693.1:0-30158 GCA_032191745.1 Picea mariana
AAAATATTGAGTTTTACTCAAGAAAATTTGATTTTCTCTCGAAAAAGGTAAATAAATGACAAAATAAAGGCAAAAATCAGCAAGCCTATTATTTAGGAAACATGTCTCAAACATGTTTTCCTTATGTCTTGAGTAAAGTAAAGAGGTGGCGACCTCTCTCGAGTTGAAGGGCGAGTTGATGAATGAGTTGGCCAAAGGGAGGAGATCCCAATGTAGAACTCGACCTCCCTTGTATACTTGGCGGATTTGAGGAGTTTGGCGTGGATCCCAAGGAGGGCGCACACCTACTTGTGAGAGGTGGCGACCCATCCTTTGTTTGAACTCACACACATGGCGAGTTACCTCAAGATCTTGTGAGGTGTCAACTCCCCACTTTCCCTTCCATTGCCACTCATCCTCACTTCAAGCTATACGCACCTCTCCACTTGGCATGCACATCTCCTTTGTGAGAGATGGCGACCCATCCTTTGTTTGAACTCACACACATGACGAGTTACCTCAAGATCTTGTGAGGTGTCAACTCCCCACTTTCCCTTCCATTGCCACTCATCCTCACTTCAAGCCATGCACACCTCTCCACTTGGCATGCRCATCWCCTTGGGAATATCACCCAAAACTCCTTATAAGCAAGTCGACCCCTCCTTTAGCTAATGGGAATTCAACCAATGCTTGTTGTAATCATTTTGTAAAAGCTTTTTATGCTATTGGAATASAAGAGACTTTGGAGGTCAAGAAAGTGTATGGAGCTATTTTGTGGATCTATTGTCAAACGAGATTGGATCATGAGGTGATCTTGTTCTTGTAATTTTATATTTTCATTTGTTAGATATGCCTTTGAAAGGTGTTCTCACTCCATAGGATAGAATTAAGTAAGCTTGTTTGCTTTCTATGATTCTATTGTGTATTTACTTGAAAGATTATATTATGCATGTTTGTTTTGTTTAACTAACATGTTTTTTGAGTCTTTCTTGTAGGTGCCACCATAATCTTAACAAATATTGTGCAAGGTTTTTTTAGTTCACAGGTACCTCTAGGTTTGAAGAAGTGGTGGATCAAACTTACATCTTTCATTACTTCAAGCACCAAAAGAAGACAAAGTTCTTCTTCCTTCCACTTGAAGACTCCATTTGCCCAAGGAGTTCCAAGCTCAAGCAAAGGATTTTCCATTCATAAAATCTCTTCCTTTCTTTTTGGTTACTTCTTTATGCATGCAATCGCTAGATCTAGTTTGAGTTTCAAAGTTAAATTTTAATTCATTCTTGCTTTGCAAGCAACCGTACTTAGATCTAGATTTATTATTCAACATCTAAAAGGATAGATCTAAGTGGAAATTTCACTCTATTTTGCAAGCTCTTCATATACAAATTTGTAGGCATAAAGTGTTGTTTCCTCAAGATTAGTTTTCAACTTTTCATTGATTAAATGAAGCTAATTAGTGGCTTTTGCTTGCTGTTTTATAACAGCAAACAAAAGCAACTAAGAGAGCCCTTTTTTAGCTTCATTTTACCACCAAAAAAGTTACAAAAATCTTGTTTATTTTTTAGAAAGTTTAAGTTTCAAAGTTTGTTTTCCAAAGGCACTCTTAAAGTGTCTTTTGGGTAGTTTCAATCTAATTTACTTGCTGTTTTTTAGCAGGTCGCCAATAAAAGTGGGAGAAACTCGGTCGAAATTGGGCGGAATTGAAGCATTCGGAACCTCCGTGAGCTTCCTACCTCTCCAAGAAATAAACCTCTTTCATTCAAACCTTGTGATCCAGATCTGTAAAGATCATAAGTCCTCCCAAACAGAAAAGAGATAAAAGTTCATTGTAAAAGAGAGTAATAAAAGTGGGCTACATAGTGCCCAGTTTTCTTCTCCCCCTAAGGGGGTCGGTGTTGTGGTTTGGTTGTGTAGTGGTTGCCTTTTGTTTCAAGTTTCTCAACAATTCTACAATCTAAAGGCAAACTAAAAGTAAGCATACAATCAATCTTAAGCACTACACAATAAATCTTCAGATTAGATTTAATTTTTTGCAAAGTAATTTTTAATTGCTTAGTTAGTTTCAATTTTCAGTCTTTCAATTTCACATTTATTTACTTTTGCAAATAAACCAGTCCCCTCAACTCCTCTGAAAAGAGGCTGGACAGTGCAGACATAGTAATTAGTGACACATTTACTTTCCTGTTATTTTACTTTTCTTGCAAATGAACCAGTCTCCTCAAATCCTTTGAAAAGAGGCTGGACAGTGTGGACTCGGTAATTAGTCACACATTTACCTTTACTGCAATTTCTTTTATTTGCAAATAAACCTTTCCCCTCAGAT
This sequence comes from Picea mariana, assembly GCA_032191745.1. Classification (NCBI taxonomy): domain Eukaryota; kingdom Viridiplantae; phylum Streptophyta; class Pinopsida; order Pinales; family Pinaceae; genus Picea; species Picea mariana. The sequence goes on from JASDQU010687693.1 coordinate 2,303, forward strand.
CCCCGGTGTATGCTTTGAACCCTTGCGAGCCTAGCTCGATCTGGGGAAATCATCAGAACCAGGGCTGGTCAGTTTGGAGTAGTAATAATTAGGACAATCTCAAAAGAACCTATTGCTTGGTGTGGAAAACCGCATAAAGGGAGTGTGCGAAGTCAGACGGAATACCTCGGGCTTGTTCCCCTCCGTGTTGGACCTCCGACACCTTTATTGAGTTTGTTGGTGAAGCCATTCGGGTTTCGGCAAACTCTCCGCAAATTTCCACTCTAAAGGGATAGTCTCTCTAGAGGTCACATATTAGAGTAGTTTATTTTCAAGCATTTCACTTTGACAAGCAATTTCATAATAAACTTGGTCACTTCATAATAATCACTCAACATTAAAGCAACTTCTAAAGTCCACAAGCAACACTTGCAAGCATTTATCATTCAACAACAACTTGTGGCATAATATCTAAGCAACAATTTTCATTATTTGGCACTGGTCAACTCTTTTTTCTTATCATTTCAGTTCAAGTATCTGTATCCTTTTTTAAGTTGTATCTCATATACAGTATCTTGAATGCTTTACTTTCCAGCGTAAGCAATTTTATCTTTATATGTCATATATGCTGCTAGTATAATCCTTGTTGTATGCTGTTGTCACAGGTTTCAATTTAATCTTGCTATTGTTGATTGTAACAAAACTCCTAGAATCTATTTTGCTCTTAGTTTAGATCAAAAGCCTTAGATTTATTTTTAGAATCTATTTTGCTCTTAGTTTAGATCAAAAGCGTAGACAACGGAGTTGAGGATCAGGTGACAACACCTTGACTTGAGACTTGCTCCCAAGGACACACCCAGTGGATTAAAAGTTTTTCCATGTTAAACCCGAGGTGTGTATAAAGGCGGCAACAATACCAATTTGGTAGAATCTTGACTTCAAATCAAATTCGCTAAAAATGTTTTTTCTTTTAATCTTTTGCAGCAATGAGCTTTTATTAGGCAATGGGTACCTACCTTAGTCACCTGGTTCATGTTCGAATTCGGCGAGCTTGAAGTTCGACAAAAATTTGATTGTCAAATTTTGGGGATAAAATTCGTCATTAAGTTCGACATACTACAAATTTGAAAAATAAAAAATATATAGATATAAAAATTAAAAATTACACATATTTGGTTGGGTTATAGTTTATTGCTTTAATTTAAGGATATTATTTTTATATTCTAGTATAATAGAAATGAAAACACAAAATATCATTGTACTTTATTAAAATACATGAGATTTCAAATACTAATTAAGTTATGAAACCTAATAAAATGATGTATTACATTATTAAATATAAACTAAGTTAAAATAAAATAAGGTTTATCCTTAATTTTATTAATATCATAATTAATTTTATAAATATTTCTTATTAATAAAAATATCGAACTTTTATGTTTTATCTTCCTCACTATACATTTATTAATCTCATGTAAATGGAGCAATGAACCCTAAAACTACGTCGCGGTCGGGGGGTACGCTAGAGATGGAGTGCCATTGGGGCATGTGACTGCTCCGAGACAGATGTTGGGTATTCGATTTCTCAGAGAAAAATGCTGACCGCTCGACACTGGACAATGGACTGGTCGGACTCGACATTAGATACGCGAGGGCAAAGAAGCGGGTCGCGGGCGGAACTGGAAGAGAATCGAAGTGAAAGTGGTCGGCGGCACATAAAGGGTTTTAGTTCGCCGACGAATTTAATTGATTACATTCAGGCTGGGATAAAAATCGCCGATTTTCGAATTTGAAGCTTGAAAATCGGCGAACTCGGTGACTAAGGTACCTACTAGGCTATAGTACTTGTTTAGCGGTTTATAATTGACCACTAATCTTGGCTATCCTCTCTTCTGTTCAGAATGTTTGGTTACATAAAATCCTCAGCATGCCCAAGGACTTTTAGAGGGCTCAATGAGTCATTTTTTCAGCAACTCATTAATCTCTTCTTGGCAAATCTGGATTTCTGATGGGCTCATGAGTGCAGCAGATGCCTTTTGAGGACTTACCTTGACTAAGGGATTATATGGTAGTGAGACAAAGTACTTTCCCTTATGCCAAAACGCATTGGAGGATTTGGAAGTACAATCCTTAGTCAATCTTTTTGTGATYTGGGCAGGCAATTTTCTACCATGCACTTGTGCATAGCATATACTTCTTTCCATCTTGTTCAGGTCATTGGATGAAACCTGACTGCTTGATATTATTGCCCTTTCAACTCCTTTCTCTCTGCTCTTACATTTTCCTTCATGAAACAGAGAAGTTTCTATTTGTTTTCCTTTTATTTGCATATGAAAATTCTTTTCTTTCTTGTTGATAGTTACTGGATCTACCAACTCAAGAAACTCTGCACCTAGTATGCAATCATCTTGTATTTTACCTACACAATGAAATGAGAGGTGGAATGGATGATTGTCTAGTTTCAAAGGGAAATCATTTGTCTGTCCTAGAATGTCTACATCTGCTCCATCAATGGACTTACCAATATATGTTGGATTTTCCCAATAAAAAGCTGTGATGACATTCTTTCTTAAAAGATTCAATTGACACCTTGAATCTACTAAGCAATCAATTTCATAGGGTGCTACTTCTGGAGGATGGAACCATACCTTGACATAAAACTTTGCACCTCCAAAGGATAGGAGATTCTGTTCTGGTCTTTCTGTCTTCTGTTCTGGGGCAGGTTTTGCATCTTCTATGTCTACTTGTTCTTCTTCTGAGTCTTCTGTATCCTTTCCAAACAGACATAGGCTTCTTGACTTCTTCATAAAGCCTGGTCATCTCATCATCTGATGAGTTGTCTCTTTCAATCCTTACTGCTTCTAAGATACCTTTCAACTCTTTAATCTTTGATATGGTTTGCTTCATGATCTCTTGCTACTCTTTAATCTGGAGTATCAACAATTTTTCTTTGTCTTGTCAAAATCGCTGTCTGTCACTATGACTATCAGGATAATCCATGTAGAGATCTACTAGAGAATACTGACTGGAACTCGCCTTATATGGGCTCTGTGAAGCTGGAGCTTTTTCTGCTCTTGGAGTTTCCAGTTGTCTGAGTAAATCATCCTTTTCTTTTCTCAGATTTTGTCTGATAATGTACTGGCATGTGGGGGTCTTTTCTAGCAATTCATTTATTTCATTAATCCTTGTTTCAGGATCTTTTTTCACAGAGCTAGAAAACATGCAAAAATCAAACTGGGCTTTACACCTTTCCCCCCACCAATTTAGTGTCTTGGAGTTCGAATCACTAAATTCTGAATCAATATCAGCAGTATCAGAGTCCATAATGCGTTGTATTTGGCCTGAGTTGGTGTCCATACCTTCTCAGGAAAGTTTTGGACTTTATGTGCGGAGGATTTTGAGCATTTAGGTGTTGTTACTCATAGCTACTATTGGTTTTGCTTCCGCTGTTAGTGTTATAGAATCTCCTATCAGTCTACTACTGGAAAGTTGCTGGAATATCTATTGTTAGTGCTGAATCTGTTTTGTTGCTGGTTTTTACAATTATTACTGCTGTTTTTTGTTTCTGTTGTTTGCTACTGTTAGGACCTATCAGTTTTCAGATTTTCAAAAAAGAAAAAGAAAAATCAGATTCCAAGTTTTAGCTCATAACAGTTGTAGAGATGTTATAAGAAGAGAGAAAAAGAACTGGCTAGCCTTCATTGGTGAATATCTAGGCTTATTGGAATCTTATAATAAAGAATCCCTTGATGAAAGTTTCTCAGAATATGTTTATCTTTATGAATAAGATCAAAGAGAACTTGAAGATTCTATAGGAGAGGAATCTGCAAGGAAAACACAGTTCACGTTGAGGACCATAAAGCTGAAATCAACAACCCCGACCACAAATTGATTGCTCTAGAATTTGCAAGTGCTTTCTCAACATTATTTTCAGTGTTTGTTAAGATTGGTGATGGAGAAGGGTATTCAGCTGAACTATCAAGGGTTGCAATGTTGCATACTGGAAATACTGTTGGGAATCATGATTGAAATTTGAGCTACTAATATCAAACCTGCACCTGAGATGGTTCGATTAGTTGATCAATTTAAGGTAGATTTTTGTGGGCAAGTCATATATTTGAAATATGTGTTAACCATTTTTAGATCATGTGCCTCATGGGTACTTATTAGCTGAAGTAGAGTATACACCTTTTTCTTTTGTTTCGATGGAACCAGGCAGTATAAGGATATCATAGCAGATGCAAGCATATTGCAAAAGGTTATATATCATGAAGACACCAATGGTGACAATTATGCTACTTGTAACCAAGGAGATATAATAAAAAGTAGCAATCAAGAAAGACCCAAACATGACAAGCCACGCTTGTTAAACACTGTAATATGAAAATGTGGGGCCAAACCTACTGCACACGGGGGTTTCATAGGTCTTCTATGTTAGCTTACAGGGTTATACCGAAAATGTTTACACCATATTTGGGGGTTCTTCATGAGATGTGGGGTGCATGGTGTATGGGTAGCCCTTGATTGATCTGTGATGGGTTTTCAGATTGGGGGTGGATTATTCATTGGTTGCATGGCCTCATATGGATGCTTGATCGACATTCTTCCTTAGAGCGTTGGAGATCTTCAGATAGCTCGGTTACATTCTACATGCTAGCCACATGGAGAGGTTGCTTGTTTGGAGAATTCCCTACATTGAAGGAGGAGCGTTTGGCATTTCAGAGGAGGACATTAAGCCCCGTTACAGCTCAAACCTCCACCTTAAGTGGTAAAGCCCTAAAACTCAAGTGCAATTTTGGAGGGATTAAGAGGGACTATCCACTGTCATCACAATAGCTCCCTCTTTCACTTTAGGCTGATTCTCCTCCATTAGAAGGTGGGTTTCCCTAGGAAAAATGTATGATTAACTTTAGAATTAAGATGGATGGGTGGACCAAGATTAGTGCCTATCCAAATTAGGTCAAATAGAGTCAAAGGATTAATCTTAGAGGGCTGTTTTCTTATGAAATAAGACCAAAACAGAGTTGGGCTGAACAAGCTGTGACAACGTCGAGACCACCTAGGATATCGGTACTGCCTTGGCAAAGCTTCAAGAGACCGTGGAAGACATGGCAAGAAATCAGACCTTGATGATGAATAGAATTACCAATTTGGAGAGAGCACAACAACAAGCTCCTAGGCTTCCTTTTAAGGGACAACCTCAAAAGCCAGGTCAAGTATACAAGCCTTGAAATGAACAAAAAGGGTTCCTAATACTCTTTCCCTCTCAAATTTTGTGGATGAAACCCCTTGGTGTTTTCAGTGTAGGGATGCACATTGGGAGCATGAGTGTCCAATGAACAATGGGGACCCTGATTAAGTGAACATTATGAATCATATCTTCACTGAAGAACCACAAGTGTGCCTCAATATCACAATCAAAGAACATGAAGAAGGCATGAAAGAGGCAGCTTGAAGGGCTATAATGGAAGTTATAAACAATTTAGATAGTGAGTCTACGGAGAAGCTAAAGAGGCAAGAGTTACGAAGTCTATACAAGACAAAAAAGAGCACCTCAAGCTCCACCCACCAACCCAAAGCTTCCTCAACAAAAACTTCCACCTCCACCAATGAGTAGGCTTCTACCCAATCCTACTTTGCCAAAGGCCAACAATGCTGACATGAACTTTGACTTAGAAAGTGCCTTGGCAAAGATGAGTGTGATAGTACCTTTGAAGGAAATTATTAAAGTTCCCTCAATGAAGAATAGGTTTGAAAGGTTCTTCAAGGTACAAGATGAACCAATAGATCCTCCCATAATGTTACAAGCAAACCGTTTTAGGGTACAATACGATGATCATCCACCATTTTTTATGTCATTGCAAATAAACAATAAGTGCTTAAATAACTGCATGCTTGACTCAGGAGCAGGTGCCAATATGATGTCCTTGAGGGTAATGGAACAACTAGGCTTGAAAACCATGAGACCTTATAGGAATGTGTGTGGATTTGAATCTAGAGCCATTCCCACTCATGATGTGGTGGAAAATGTGAAGGCTCTCCTTGCCCAATACCCTGAGAGGGTGATTCCAATTGACATCGTGGTGGTGGATGTCCCTGATGTGTGGGGGATGCTTTTGTCTAGGAAATTTGTTGCAATGTTGGGTGGCACTTTAGAGATGGATTTGACCAGCATCAACGTACCTTTGAATGATGGAACTTTTGCTCGCTTACCCAACATGCCCATGGCCAAGCTACATGTAGAAGAAATTGACACTCATCCTAAAACTCATGAAGTACATAAAACCATCAAGTAATCTCTTCCAACGTTTTCTCTACACGACTTACCTTTCTCTGAGGAAGAAGATTTTGATGCTATACAATGGCCAAAGAAGGAAGAGTATCAACAATTACTAAACAAATATAAGGACAATGAAGTTGGTTCTGTCAAGGTACTAAAAAAGGAAGATGAAAGTCTATTGATCAGACCAAGCCAAGATGATGTCCTTACCACAAAATCCCACCCCCCTCCCTCAAGGCAATACACCAAAGTAATAAAAGAGGCAATTGATCTCAAGAGAGGGGACTACAAACAAGGAGATTTGGTTTTGGAGTGGGATACGAAAATGGGTCAGCCCAATAATCGTAAGGATTCTAAGAAGTTTTGGTTGGGACCATTTCAAGTTAGAGGGAAGTTTGTCAATGATACTTACTACCTGAACACAATGCAGGTAAGGAGGCGTCCATTTCCAATTAGTGGTCATCTCCTCAAACCCCATTGTGGGGAGGAGACTTGACTCCTTACTAACACAGGTAGGTGTAGGTAGGTAGGTAGGCATTTGCATCCTGCATCTCATTGTCTATATGTTGCATATTGCATATCATGGTAGTATAGTTTGCATTTAGCTTAGCCTGATTTGCATACATGTTGATGATTTACATATTTTCTTCTTGCATCTTGCATCATTGCTATGTCATACTTGTTATCCCCAATTCCTAGGGATAACTAAGGAGATGATGTCTCGAGGCCCTCAGGTTGCAAACATGGAGTACCGAGAGACAGTTTGACGATCAGTGTCCACTTGCACAGATAGAGGCCTGCTTCACCACCACAGATCTCAGGTTCATCATGAGGATATCCATCACATCAACTTGCTTCTGGAAKACATTGGGTCTTGCTCCATGAGGTACAAGTCAGGTTTTATGGTGAGTATCATTTCAATATTTGAGGCATTTGAGTTTGTTGCATTTTGATTATGTAATGGTTGCTTGGAAATTATGCTCTTTGCCCTRTTTCACCTTGGTGGTTGACATTGCGCCCTAGTAAGTGGCCACCCTTAGGGATAGGTTTGCTATTGGGAGGTCCCCTTCACAGGTCATTGWACCATTCCCGATCATACTTGTCACTTTCCACACTTCACCCCCTCATCTCCTTACCTTTTGGGATTTTCTGGTGTATTGACCCAAGAAGGGATTGTCCCTCATTTCATGGGAAGAAGGGGATGAAGGCCCAGAGGCTTGTAGCTGGAAAAAGATAAGGTTCGATCATGAACCTTCTAGATGCTTGCCCAGGGATCCCAAAGACAATGAAATGTCTCTCATAAGAAATTGACGGGACCTGTGAAAAATAACTAATACAAAATGCCAACCAAAGTGGAGCATGTGTGGGCAATGTTTTTCATGCTTAGGTAGAAGCCCCACACATTGTCTTCAACTTGGGGAAGCATGATGTGACCAGGGCAGAGTCAATATGGGCACTGTTTTTCATGCTTAGGTAGAAGCCCCACCTTGGCTTCAACCTGGAAACATCTTAAAAGAACAAAAGGCAGTAAATGGGTTTGGAAAAAGGATGCATTGAAAACGAAGGTGTAGCACACCCTCTACAAAGGCACCCATAAATGAGACATTACGATCCCTTGTATATCATGAACCCCATGCCCCAAAGTCTTGCCCCCATCCATGTCACTTTGTCCACATGACCTAGAGAAGGGTCCACTTGGAAAGCACTCCTAAACTTGAGGCACGATTCACCCAATAGGTCGCTTTGCCAACCCTCCTACACCCAAACTTGGCAAATTGCACAGGGTCTTTGAGAACTTGTTTGTTTTGATGAGGTGGCTTTTGATGCACATGCTTAGATGGTTCTTTTATTGACTTGATTTACGTATCATGATGCATTTGACTTGAGATCCTTGGAGGGCGTATTCATTGTCTTTGCAGGACCTTACTTGGTGGACAGATTTGGAAGAACAAGCCTAGCTTGGGAGTCCTTGGGGCTTGAAGCCCATAGGTTGGATACCATGGCCCACACACCGGATGATGATGGTAGCCTCTGGAGGCCATGAGAGACACCTTGGAGGATCTATCCTAGCCCATTGCCAGCCCAACGTCTTGCTCTTTAGGCCAAAACGTCACATTTGAGGAGCTTGACATCACCCTAGGGCTAGGGTTTTGGTGGTGAAAGACACTTGGCACATTTTGATGGGAGAAGGCTTGGCTTGGAGGAGGAAATCTTAGCGCATGAGAGGGAGGCCCTAGAAGGCCCAACGACTTCCATCCTCAACTCCAACGACTTGCAAAAAGTGTCAAAACGTCACCCTAGAAGAGGGATGACGTCACATTAGGGTTTCTTATGTGCAATTTTTAAAGTTAAATTTGAATTTGATAATGTAAAGGGGCAAAGTAAGGGTTGTTGACCCCTTACTTTGTGGTTTACCCCAAAGTTAAGTGGACAAACACTTTTTAGAGGATTAATATAAATAGAGATCAAACTTTTGTCATTTTATCATAGCTCTCCCATTGTGAGAAGACTATTGTGGCTGAAATTTGCGCCCTACTTGGGCAATTTGGTGTGTCTCTCTTGTGCAAATGATTTTTGGTTATCTCTCTTGTGAATTGTTGACCTAAGGTGGTGCGCACCTCTTGGAGACGACTTCTCTCGCTTATGAATGGTCATTGCTTGGTGAACTAGGGTTTGATCTTGCATCTCTCTTGAAATTGGTAAGGAAAATCTGCAATTGTTAGTTCTTCTTGCTTGTTTCATGATTATTGTTGGTTGAAACCCTAGGAGGAGTATAAGTGCATACACCCTCCATCAAGTTTCATCTCATTTGCTAGTTTATAAGTCATTTATTGCAAGGTTGCTAGGAGGAGTACAAGGCTGTACACCCTCCTAGATTTGCCTTAGTTTGATTTGCATTCCCTAGGGAGTAAGAGGATTTACATCCTTAGGGACATTGTGGATCTAACTCATACTTTCAAGACTCCATTCACCCAAATTTTAAAGGCCCCAATCTGAAGTTTGCATTGGAGAAATAAATTGTTTGCATTGGTAAACGTGATTTAGAGAGATATTGAGCTTGTTCAAGTTGGATTCTTTTCTTGATACTTTGAGGTTGCTAAGGCCTCTAGGGCGTCTTGGTTTGCTTAGTCTTCTTAGAGCTATAACTCAATAAAAGCTACAGCCATTAGGGATGCAGCAAATTGCTCTTTTCTTGATCATAACTCACATTTCAACCGTCAAAAGTTGCTAATAAATTGCCCCTATAATCTACTAGCCTTAACGCACTTTTTGGGTGGTTTACTTGCTTGTTTTGTTGGTTGAAATTTTCTACTGTAGCAATAGTTAGCTACAGCGATAATGCTGATAAAATATCTTTGCAATACTTGTTTATAACAGCCATAGTTTGTTGCTAAAGTCTTATGCTTTCATACTTGAGTTATACTAGTGATTGCTAGCTTATCTCTTGCATCATTTACTTGACTTTTAGCATCTTGTTAGCAGCTTTAACAATCATTTACTGGCTGATATATATCTCTGTTGACTGCTGCAAATAGGGACAACAAGCTTAACTTGCCTGTCCACTTAATCTTAAGCTTCTATACTCGTCTTTTCTTGTGTCTCGGGCAGGTACAATCATCTTCTGCAGATACTCAAGTTCTTTGGAAACTATTAACCACTTCCGAGACTCATTTCCAAGCTATCTTCCACTTAGTATCTTGACCTATAGGGGCATCACTTACATTGTCTCATTTCCCCCTAGGGTCACCCGACACTCCCCCCTTGTGTTGGATTCTTCCTTCACTAAAGCGAGGGGAGGGTTTATTTGAGGTGACAGTGGATAAACTCTCCCACCGTTATCGCCATCTTGTGGATTGGGTCAGGCTTTGCCCAACCTAAAGTTTGGTGATAACAATACTTATATGTTTGCATGATCATATTCACATGTTAGAATACAAATATTGGAAAGTTTTCTTTTCAACATTTGCTTTTGGATTTGGATAATTTTCATAAGAATAAGGGGTGATAGCACCACCTTCGATGCTCTGATTTTGCTTGAGTGTTTAGGCACAGGTCATACCAAAGATGCTGAGGTTCTCATGTGCTCTATGGTGAGCACATGTCCCTGATTAGGAGCCTGATGTTACCCCCTCATACTAGGAGTAACTAAGGAGATCATGTCTYGAGGCCCATATGTAGCAGACATGGAGTGTCAAGAGCCAGATTGACTAGCAAAGCCCCGCAGGGCCCCTCCTATCTTGACTTGCACCATCGGTCATCACCAACAATAGAGTAGCATCCATCACACTGGCCTGGCCCCAAAGGACAAYGGGCTTGCTTCATGAGGTAATAAGTCCGATATCATGGTAAGTGTCACTTTAATAATTGAAACATTTGAATATGTTGCAAAGAATCCTTTCTTGATTACAAAACGTTTGCTTGGAAATTATGCATTTTTCCTTATTTAACCTTGGTGAGTGTCATTACGTCCTAGTAAGTTGGTCACCCTCGGGAATGGGGTGCTACCGGGGGTTCCTTGAAAAGTCATCGTACCATTCCCGATTGTTGAAATATTGTAACTGCGAAGTATATTCTAATTATAATTGAGTTATTATTAAATAGATCAATCCCCTTTTGTGGATTGATCATGTCAAGACTTATGTATGACCAAATCCCCTATTGTGAATTGGTCAAAACCATGTTTATATGGTGCTAATTAAGAAGTCGGCTCCTAGGGCTAATTAAAGTGGTTTTAACCACTAGTTGAAGAAGTCGGCCTAGCTTGGTGAAGAGACACAACCCTAGTGCCTCCCAACTAGTATAAATAAGTGAGGATGGTGCCTCACTTACTCACTCAACCACTCATCTAGTGCGCAAGTTTTGGGGATAGCTGTAGTCGCCAAAAGAAGGTGAGAGAGGTGCATGCTCAGTCTTGGTTATTCTTGGTGATCTTGTCCTTTATCTTGGCATTGTATTGACAATCTATATCAAGGAAGTTTTTGTTGGGTTTTCTCCCCCATGAGGGTTTCTCAGGATAAAATGCTGTGTACCTTGTGATTGTGTTTCTCTCAGTGATCTTGCTTATGCGATTATTGTCTAGTAAATTGAAAAGAACTTAATAACAACTTTAAATTTAACATGGTATCGGAGCTAAACTGAGTAGAGCACCTTTCACTGGGTAACCAAAAACGTCATTGTTGTGGTACAAGAAAATTAGGGCTTTTTATTAGAAGGGAATTTCTGACTAAAAATCATCTAGGGAAGTGCGCCCTAGCCTAGCAAACTCATTGGTAGCTTGAGCACACATTTTCAGTGGCCAGAGCCTTCAAAAAGTGAAACCCTAGTTTTGACTGGTACCAGGAAACCAGAACCAGTGCCAGAAGTACCAATCCATATTTGTGCAGGTCCAATTTCGAAGGGTAAAATTTAGATTTTTTGAAATCAGACTACTCCAGCCCACTTGCCTCAGTGCAGGGCATCTAGTCCCTGGATCATAATTCCAAAATTTGAAAGTTGAAAAAATAGGGTTTCCTCATAAAACCCTAAGTTACAGTTGCAGTACCGGTTGCAGTACTAGTTGCAGTTACTGTTGCATTATCAGTTGCAGTACCAGTTATAGTTACAGTTGTATTATCAGTTGCAGTTGCAGTGTTAGTTCCTTCATGACAGTCGCAACACCAGTTGCAGTGCCAGCACCAGCTGCAGTACCAGTTGCAGTGAAAGTTTTTGTGAAGTGTTGGGACTGTTGTTTTATTGTCCTAGTGCACCTTACCCTAGCAAGATACTATCAGAGGTATGTACTTACATATGGTTAAAATGTATTATTATTCTAAAAGGGTACTTGCAGGAGAAAGGATCTGTTGACAATCATAGATCCAGAAGGATCTTAGATCCAACCCATTCAGAGGAATAATGCACCCCAGGTTTGATCATTTTGATATGCATTTTGTTATGACATTATTTTGACATCTAGGTTGTATGTTAAAACTATGACCATCATACTAACCCTTGGTCAAAATTAAAGTCAAGGTATTAGAATGAGATTAGAGTTTATTCTCCAACTTAGATTTCTGTCAAGATAGCATATTGTCTTAGTACAGAGGACAGGTTGAAGAAAACACTTGTCATCTTAAGTGAAGGAGACTTGAAAGAAAAGCAACACACTCATTCTTGAGGACAAGACTTCAAGTTCCAGGTTTGATTGATTAAGCTGATAAGATTCAAATTTGCACATGACAAGTTTGATAACTACCTCATTACAAGTAAACACTATAGTTGAGATAGCAGTCTTTTAGAAGTATTATACTTAGTAGCATGTGAGCATTATTGAGATGAATGCTTATTATAATCACTTACTAGATACAACTAACATCTCCTCTAGGAGGAACTTTTTTGTTTTGGTTCCAGGTTACCATGGAGGAATGTTTGATCACAACACTAGAAGAGTGTTGCTCTCATTTCGTATTGTATTTCTTACTTTTAACCCTTGTTTCAGGCAGGGCACAAATGATAACTCTAAAGGAGCTACTGTGACGATTATTTGTGCTATTATTTTATTCAAACGAGTATTATTCTCGGTTGTTGTTTTGTTGACCTTGTTTCAGGTCACAGGTGCCCTAAGGAAGCTATAAGTGATGGTTGCAAGAGGCAACATATTAGACGAGACATGAAGTAGATTATGTACATGACCGTATACATTCATGTACCAAAGAAGATGAAGAAGAAGCTAATTTTTGAGATACAGAGTATCTCATATGGAGGTTGATTGAAAGGAGCAAAAGTCTCAAAGATTATCGAACATTAGAACATAACTCAGAGTAGACTTGATCAAAGGATAATGAAGCCACCTTGATAGGAAGCAAAATTCGCTTGAAGTTTGACTTAGATTTTCATATTAAGACTTGGTATTCAACACCAAGTATATCTTGTAGAGACTATGAAGTCCTTGTAGACTCAGAAGAAATCGAGAACAGAGTGAGCTTGATCTCAGAGAGGATCAGATGGGAAAAAGAGACATCTTCCAGGACTCGCAGACAGATGCTAAGAGTTGAGAAGACTAGATCGTAGCTTTAGAGACCTCTAGGAGACATGAAATCTCCTGGGAAGATTCCCTTGTTTCAGTGACAGAGAAGGAAGCCAGTCAGAAGGGTTGGGACATGGATTTTTTCGTGAGACTAGAAGGGAAGTCAGTGTTGACTTCCAATATTGATCTAACAAATCAAGCATGTTGTAGATAACAGTATAAAGATGTACAAAGTCTAATTTGTGTCTAGAGGATTCTCCCAGCAAGAGGGAGAAGACTATGATGAGACACTTACTCCAGTAATCAAAGAAATAGTTCTAGTATTTGAATACAACTAGAACAACCATGATTCATATACAGTATGAGATGTAGGGGGAGCAATCCCCATATTTAAAATTGAGTGCCAGTTGATGCAGTACATTAGTCGGGCCATGCAAACATGACTACAATAGCAGATAGAGTTGCCTCCGTGAAAGAAGAAGAGCTATTTTCAGTATCAGTTATCGAGCCACTCTCAGTTTTAGATGAAGTTGTTGCCGTGATAGAGTAGAGGAACTACTCTAAGAGTTCAGTAGCTACAGTAATTCTCAGCTTCAGAGAAGCTGCAGGTGTAGAGTCCCAGTCCCAGAGGAATAGTTGCAGAGAGAGTAGAGGTCATACTCTCAGAGAGTGAGCTAGATAGTGCTTTGCAGAAAGCACATAGAGCTGGCACATGATTGTGCATATTAAGTTGACGCTGAGCAAGTGTACAAGGTTTGTACAATGAGATGTGAAAATTTGGTTTCGAAATACAGGACAAAGAGACTCATGTCTAGAAGTTGAAGCAAAGCTCCAAGAGCTTGGTATGGCAGGATTGATAGTTTTTTCGATGAGCTTGGTCTTTACCAAGAGTAAAGCTAAATCCCAATCTTTACTTCAAGATTGTGGATGATGGACCAATTATCTTGCTGCTACATATGGATGACTTATTCTTGACAGGTGAAGAGAAGCTCATCACAGATTGTAAGAAGGAGCTCGCTGCAGAATTTGAGATGAAGACCTAGGCTTGATGCATTATTTCTTAGGTCTTGAAGTTTGGCAGAGCCCAGAGAAGATCTTCCTTAACCAAGGGAAGTATGCAGTTGAAAAACTAAAGAGGTTTGATATGTTGGAATGAAAAGCCATGAACACACCCATGGAAACAAAGTTGAAGCTCCTGGTTGATACTTTGTCAGAATTGGTTGATGCTACTCTGAACAGATAGATTATTGGTTCGTTGATGTATCTGACGAATACCAAGCCCGATATATGCTTTGCTGTGAACACCTTGAGTCAGTATCTGGTGGAGCCCAGACATGTTCACGTAGTAGCTGCAAAGCATGTGATGAGATACCTTAAGGGTACGTTGGATTTTGGTCTTTGTTATACTAGAGATCAAGACTTCAGATTGGTTGTTTATATTGATTCAGATTGGGCTAGAAGTGTTTCTGATAGAAAGAGCACTTCAGGATGTTGTTTTAGTCTGGGGTCAGCCATGACTTCATGGCAGAACATGAAGCAATCCAGTATTGCTCTCAGCACGACAGAAGCATAATACATTGCAACATGTTCCGCCAGTTGTGAAGTCATATGCCTTTAGAAGTTGTTGACAGGTCTATTCGATCTGGAGATAGAAGCCATCGTGATTCTATGTGATAACCAGAGTTGCATAAAGATGGCGGAGAACCCTCTGTTCCATGATAAGTCAAAGAGCATAGAAATCCGGTATCACTACATTCGTGATATGGTGCAGAGAGGAGTTGTAAAGCTCCAAATATGTTGGCACATATGAGCAGGTTGCAGATGTGTTGACCAAGCCTCTGTCTTGTGTAAAGTTTGAATACTTTTGAGACAAGCTTGGTATAGTCCAAAAGGATCTCCCTCGAAAGGGGGAGTGATGCTGATGATACTATGATATCTTGACCAACAATAGGTAGCTCCGTTAGGATTTATATTCTAGGGGATTGATCATCCCTAGGCAGATCTCGAAGGTTCGGTAAGGACGGTCTGTCAGAGCACCTGTGCATGTATATGCCAGCTGTGGTCAGTAGTGGTAGCTCCATTAGGATTTTATATCCTAGGGAATCTTTTGATTCCTGGGCAGATCCCGAAGGTCTGGTAAGGACGGTCTGTCAGAGTACCACGTGGTAGCTCCATTAGGATTTTACATCCTAGGGAATCTTATGATTCTTGGGCAGATCCCGAAGGTCCGGTAAGGATGGTCTATCACAGTACCACAAAATGTTGTTGTTGCACTTGCCTCATTCTGTTGCTATATGATGATGTTGTTATCTCAGCCTCGTGCTGATGATATTGTTATCTCAACCTTGTGTTGATGATGTTGTTGTCTCAACCTCGTGTTGATGATGTTGCATCAACCTTGTGTTGTTAATGATGTTGATCTAGCCTCGTGCTGTTGATGATGTTGTATCAACCTAGTGTTGTTGATGTTGTTGTTATAGCTTTTATGCTAACTGATGTTGATGCAGATGATGCAGATGATGATGATGATGCTATTCCAGCTCCATGCTGTGAATGATGATGATGATGCTATTCCAGCCCCATGCTGTGAATGACGACGATGATACTATTCTAGCTCCATGCTGTGAATGATGATGATGATGCTATTCCAGCTCCATGCTGTGAAAGACGATGATGATACTATTCCAACTCCAAGCTGTGAACGATGATATTGATGATGAGAAAAAATTCCAATGATTTATAGATGTGCCGGTCAGTGTTCCAGATGCTGATGATGGTGCTGCCCTCTCTCTCTCTCTCTCTTGATGATGTTGTATTGTAGAATACCCTTCTTGTTAAGGGGGAGTGTTGAAATATTGTAATTGCGAAGTATATTCTAATTATAATTGAGTTATTATTAAATAGATCAATCCCCTTTTGTGGATTGATCATGTCGAGACTTATGTATGACCAAATCCCCTATTGTGGATTGGTCAAAACCATGTTTATATGGTGCTAATTAAGAAGTCGGCCCCTAGGGCTAATTAAAGTGGTTTTAACCACTAGTTGAAGAAGTCGACCCAGCTTGGTGAAGAGACACAATCCTAGCGCCTCCCAGCGAGTATAAATAAGTGAGGATGGTGCCTCCCTTATACACTCACTCAGCCACTCATCTAGTGCACAAGTTTTGGAGATAGCTGCAGTCGCCAGAAGAAGGAGAGAGAGGGACATGCTCAGTCTTGGTTATTCTTGGTGGTCTTGTCTTTTATCTTGGCATTGTATTGGCAATCTATATTAAGGAAGTTTTTGCTGGGTTTTCTCCCCCATGAGGGTTTCCCAGGATAAAATGCCGTGTACCTTATGATTGTGTTTCTCTCAGTGATCCTGCTTATGCTATTATTGTCTAGTAAATTGAAAAGAACTTAATAGCAACTCTAAATTTAACATCGATCATACTTATCACTTTTCATTATCTTTCTATTTCATCTCATCTTTTGGTTTTCGGGTGCATTGACCCAAGAAGGGATTATAACTCATTTTATGGGAAGAAGAGGATGAAGAGGCCCAGAGGGAAATATAACTGGAAAACGATAAAAGCCAATCATAAACCTTCCAGATGCTCGCCCAGGGATCCCGAGAACAATGAAAAGCTTCTCGAAAAAATGAGGGACCCGTAAAATAAATAACTAATTAATCAATCATGCCAACCAAGGTAGAGCGTATGTGGGCTATGCATTTCCTTTTTAGTGCCCCTTATTGTCTTCAACTTGGGGAAGCATGATGGCCAAGGTAGAGCGTATGTGGGCTATGCATTTTCTTTTAGTGCCCCTTATTGTCTTCAACTTGGCCACACTCTAATAAATTAATGGCAAATGGGCTTGGAAAAATGTTGCATCGTGGACGAAGGGCTTAGATAGGGTTCCCTTGGGAAACACCTTTGACTTGGGGATTCACTAACCCAATAGGATGCCTTAACACCCCTCCCATACCTAAATTTGACAAATTGTATAAGGTCTTTGAGCATTTGTTTAGTTTGAAAAGGGGGGTTTGATGCACATATTTGGGTTGTTCCATTATTAGATGCGGCTTACTTGGCATGATTCTTGTGACTTATGGACCCTTGGAGGGCGCATCTGTTTGTCTTTGCTGGACCTTTCTCGGTGAATAGGTAATCATGAGATGACTTTGTTTGGACCTTCATGGGGGCTTTGGAGCCCAAGGATGGATGCAGAAACCCCACGTCAGGGTAGGCTTGTGATCACCATTTTCACATTGAAGAAGGAGGTCGTTTCCTTTGGAGGCACTCTGGCATGGCTAGGAGATGAGCTCCCACCTCTTTCCACTTGGACGCCAACCTTTGGAGGCTTGGACGTTACTCACCTAGCCTATGACGTCACCATTTAAAGGGCTAGGGATTGCTGGGGATGATGTATTGATGGAGGACACATGGCACCTCGTTTTGGCAGTTGATGGCATGATATGGCTTTTGGAGGCCCAACCTTCCACCTAACACCCTCAACGTTTCCTTCTTGGAGCTCAACATCACCCAACCTTCCACCTAACACCGTCAATTTTTCCTTTAGGGTTTATTTTGTTTAAAAATGGATTTTTGTAATTCGTGAAGGAAAAATTATAAGGCCGGCCCTCTTTATGTTTTTAAGTTGACTTTAAAAGTGGACAAATATGGTTTGCAAGGCTTCATATAAATAGAGGCCTTGCCATTTTCATTTTTTATCATAACTCTTCCTCACACAAGAGGATAGGACTGAAATTTTCACCCTCTTGGGCATACTTGGATTTTTTTACTCATGTGCTAGGCTTGGAGGAACTAATTTTGGATGTCTCTTGGCTTGTTCTTGGTGGAAAATTCTGCAACTAGGGTTTGTGCTTGATTATTCTTGGTGAAGTAAGTAAAATCTGCAATTTTCATTTCATGCATTAAATGTTTATGGTAAATTTTGCTTGTTCTTGTTGAAGATTATGAAATTGCTTGCTTAAAACCCTAGGAGAGGAGCATAAGGTGTTTCCTCCTCTCTCTAGATCATTTCACTTATCAAATTGCTAAGAGAATCTTGTCTAGAATAGGCTTCTAAAGCCCTAAAGTGCTAGCACTTTAGGAGTCTTTTTCTAGAAACTTGTTGCTATATTTTTCAAGAGTCTAAGGAAAATGAAGAATTCGCTAGGAGTCCAAAAGAGCTTGCTCTCTAGCAAATTCATCTTTTGAGACTTGAAGTTTGAGACCCTAAGGTGCTAGCTCCTCAACTTCATCTCATCATCCTTAGAACATTGCTATCATCATTTATTTCTCCAATTTATATTGCTGTTGTAATTGACTCCATATCCCAAAAGGCACTAGTTTCATTGCTTTCTTGTGAAGGAATTGATCAAACAATTCTAATACTTTATTCTCTAAGACTTTTACTAACTTTTCCTAACCCTATTTTAGCCTAATGCACTAATTAATTTTCTGTTGTTGCGAAACACTGCTACAGCCATCTAACTTGCTTCATTTTGCTGCATACACTAACTTAATATTAGTCTAAACTACTCAGAAATTGCTTGTGACAAGTGCTATTTGATCCCTTGAATAAATACTAAGTTTTCACTGTCTTATCTTGCAATTCTGAGCTAAATTTCTTATGGCTGTTACAAATTACTAGTTGCTGTTATAAACCGTCATCTAGCTGCAATTTTACTTCAGCCATTGTATATTTATGTTGTCTACTGTCTGTTGAGGTATTTTATCATATTGGTACTTGGAAAGTGTTATATATACATGCTATCTTGTTCTTGTTCCAGGCAGGTAAACAAAACTCTTCCTTTGCCTCAATTCCAGACTTAGACCTTTTGACTTAGGTAACTGGTGGGAGGGACCTTCAAGCTTGACCACACCCTTGCTATCTGATCCCTTTAGGTTACCGGGGACGTCTCCCCTGGGCTGGACCTCATCCATCCCTACAATGTTAGGATTTCCTACTAAGGTGACAGTGGTGGGTCATCCCGTAGTTACACCAACTCGATTTACTTGTCTTGGGCTTGGACAAGTACAAATTGTGCGATAACACCTATGCTAATACAATTGTTGCTAAATGTCCATATGTTGCAGGTGAGAGGAAGTCTAATCCTGTAACAGAAGTGACTTAGTTAATAAAAGTAGACTTCTGTCGAAGAAGTGGACATCACGATTCACATCAACAGGACCAGAATCTCCATGATGAACATTAGGAGCTGTTATCAATGATTACTTCATGTCCAGTAGGCTACCCTAACTTCTAAGGCACTGCAAAGAGCTGCAAATACACCGTCTTTCACTTCATTTGGCTACTGGAAAGTTTGTACTGCATTAAATTTCAGTGTATTAGCACCTCCAATTTGGATTTGAATGATGAGAATAGTAGCATGCTAGATTGGGTGATAGGAGTGGATATTTCTTTCCCATTTCCATCATTTGAAAGTCTGGGTCATTGTCCATTTTCAGAGTAGGGTCTCCCCTAGCATTAGTTGGTCCTAGCATTAGAAATTCATGCTTGATCGTATGAATTGACACCATGATGGTACCATTGTTCCTGCAATTTTCTGAAGGTTGGGCTTGTTTGTTCTCACAATGCTGTCTAAATATATACTTGGAAGCTTAAMTTTTATTTTATTTTAAAATTGTTCTTGGTGGGAAGAAACTTTATGAAGACTAATGAAAGTTATGATTCATGAACGATAAATAGTAAATAATACATGATATTCATGCAGAGCAAGCACTATAATTTATTTTATTGTACATGAAATTGCCAATTATGGATACTGGTTAGTTTGTATATATTGCTTTTGTGGAGTCAAAATCAGTTTGAAGTGCATATTTTTGGTGATTATTCAACAGTCTCTCCTTTATTTAACTTATGGTGCAACATGATACATAGCTTTTTGTATTAAAATTAATACAGGTTGATCTGACTGTAAATGAAAGTGAAGTCCTTGAGTAAAACTTTGATTGTGAGTCACAGTTTTCTGTTTATTTGGAGTTGCAAGTATCTTGCACGAGACTATGAATTTCATTCTTCTATCAATCCCTTTGTTTCATGAGTAACTATGATTTCTATTCGAGTGGATAATAATAGAAAAATTGAAAAATGTTCATCTGAGTGATCCATTGTATTTTTTTGACATAAGTTATGCTAATTTTTTTGCAGGATTTTGCCTTACCATGTTGTAGCAGACCATGAAGCTGACGAGGATGATAGAATACTGGACTCTGATACAACAGGTCAGTCATTGTCACGTTCTCAAGTCTGGGATCAGAACATAATCTCCAAAGTTGGGGAATTTACTGGAGCTTTTGAGAAGCAAATGCACTTTTTCAACTCCATCCTAAAAAGGAGATCACAAGGAGATCTGCGATTTGAGGAAAGATTAATGATAGAGCAAATTATCCTTCAGGATGAGAGGCAGAAGCTGTTTGATACCCAGGCAGAAATTGAAGCTAGAGAGAAAGCAGGAAGGGAGGCAGCAGAAGCAAAAATGAGGATGGCTATAGCTCAAGCTGAACAGGCACGAGCAGAAGCCCAGGCACATGCAGAAGTATTGGCCCGGGCTGAAGCAGTCCGAGCAGAAGCGGCTGCACGGATGGAAGCTCTTGTAAAAGGAAGAGCTGAAGAACATACTGTGCATGAGCCTCCTATGCAAGAACAAGGTGTAAACATGGAAGACATTTTGCATGGCTGGGGTACTTTACAGAGGGAAGATGATGCTGAGCCATCTGAGGATTTTTTAAATGATGACCATGATCCGGAGACAGGTGATGATAGAGGGCTTCAAAATATGGAAGTGGCCTCAGGAAATGGGATGCAAGATGACTGGAGAGAAGTTGGAGAGCTAGATCTTAACATGCGGTGATGAGTCCATGGCGAACTATTAATGGTATGTGGCGTACAGATGAGATTCTATTTCACAGATACGGATAAAACTAGCGATTACTTGAGCACTAAGCAGACAAAGACACAGCAAATCATCCTACTTAGTCAAGGACAGGTCATGTCTTGGTTTCATTATCTGTAGATGGCAAGCTGCTAATCAAGTCTCTAATGTTGAAAGTACTAGTAAGAATACTAGTGAGAAATGAACTTTTTACCAACATGGAATGATTGCTAATTGATTCTTTTTTATTTGATCACTTGTATCAAATGAATAACTTTTATACAATGAGCAAAAAATCTCCACAGCAATTTGCAGGAACAAGCTATGTCTTTATTTGCTCTGTATACTATTCTTTACATGACATTACTTGGTTGGATGCATGCTTCTGTTACAATGGTGCAAAATCCCATAACAGTTCCTAACTTGTATCCTATGCATACAAAAGCTACATAGGTCTATCTGATGAAGATAAAAAACAAATGTTCTTTTGGAGTTTTTGGATGGTATTCTTCTTTAATTTCATCCAAGGTTCTTATAGTCTAGACTCTATACCTTTCATRGAAGCACAGTTGGTGGAGCCTATGTAAATGCTGCTTGTTTGTAGCTGTTYATGTTGGCTATAGTTACTATACTACATTGTTTGCTATGAAGCTATAGCTAGTTCTTCATCCAAATTGATTCAGCAGCATTGCCMGGATAAGGTCAAAACTAGCAACACACGAATAGCATAATAGCTCATTCTTTTGTTGTAATACAATGTTCTATACATAAAATTTTTAGAATATATTTTCTCATCTCATCATGGCTAGATGAACCTTTATTCCCCTGCATATCCACTGATTGTCCTATGTAAGGGTTGGCCATGATCATCCAGATATGTCTGCATTCCTTAGGAAGATACAGTCTCCTTTGTAAAAATAATATGATTCCTTTTAATCATCTCATTATGCTTCTCGAGAGAGTGAATAGATCGTTATTTCAACAAACATATTGCACTTTATCTGGCTATTCTGTAGTTTTCAGCAATGAATCTTTAATACCTTGATGAGCCAGCCAGCATTTTTATCATTCCATTTTATTTTAGTGAACTGTTCATTAACATTCACTTGCTCTACACTTCCAAGGCATATGCTTGGTAACATCTTTTATAAAGGAAACTGGCAATGTGAAGAGGCCCAGCTCCCAATATTTGTACAGATGTTTTACAGTAGGGGTTCCTTCAATTTCACGGAAGTATTCTAATTGTGGGTTGGCCTGTACAGGTATTTCCCAATGGCCATCTATTAAGTCTTCACCTTCAGTCTTCACTTCCAGATAAGATTATCTGAACCAAAATATTCAGGGAGGTGATACATATTATTTAGACAAACATATGATAGTATCAGGTTTTTCTGTTTTCTTGAGGAGTCATCCTAATTCCTTTAATACTTGACCAGTTATTTTTATCTCTAATATTGGAAAATACAAATGAAACTTTACATAAGGGCTCAGTCATTTCACATCCCAAAGGATAGTATATCTTCTTCCAAAAAGCAAACTGGGCATTGGAAGGGGCTCAATATCATCTCCGTGGATGCTTTGCCATAAGGGCTACAACTTATGTTTGACAGAATAACGTGCCATTCTTTTGTTGTCTGTATCATGTATGGTCCTGTTCTTTTTCCATGGCGTATCTATTTGTTGTTCACCTCCAGAAATCGCACACGGTGAAGTTATAGGAGTGTTTTGCTTCTTACCTTTTATCCTTGTTCCACTCATGTATTGGAAGAATTTAGAAATACCTTTAGCATATACAGGCTTAGAAATATTCAAGACACTTGCTTTATTCTTGTTATTTTAACCTTATTTTCCCATAGCTTGCATAAGTACAGTTCTATATTTTCTTCATTCTCCTTTCACTGTTTGTCAAGCATGATGGAAACACTCGTCAAGCCTTATTATTTGCTTATTTTGATCTCTCTACTTATAAACCTCTAAACTGGTATGCTCCCTTGGCTGATCAATGAATTTACAAAAAGGTAATATTTGCTCATTTTGACCTCTGCACTCATGAACTGAAACCTCTAAACTAGTGTGCTCCACTAGGCAACCATGAAGCTTCAAAATGAATAATGGTCTGCTTGTGCCCTTCAATTACAAGTTCTACATTCTTGGTGCTTTTGTCAGTACTGCATTTTGTTTCCAACCTTCCATTACTCAGCAGCCTTTTTCTGTAAAACCCTTTTTGTATTTTTGATTCTCCAGTTTGATGAGATGCTATAACCTTTGGTCCTTCAAACTTGATCCATTGCAAATGGTTCTTGTAAAGCGAGCACATTTGATGTTTAGTTTTATTCCTCTTTCCTATCTCATTAGCATACACAAAAGTCCTTGCTCCTGCCTTTTCGAACCCTTATAAAAAATATTTGTTCTATTTTTTTAGTCTTGGAATATTTGCTTTGAGGTTGACAAGCTGATGATTATTGAGATATTTTCTCTGTAGTTTTTATAGATAACTCTTCTTCTGTCCAATATTGTTTGTTTTGAAGGCAATAAATACAATTTTGACGTGTTAGTTTCTTGATACTTCCACATATCTAAAGCAGAGAGAATTAGTGAAGGTGATAAATCTTAGCTCTCTTGTTTGGTTTAGACATTGACTGTAATTGAGTGTTGACTTGTACATCGTGAAATAGTGATTTTCTTTTATAGGCTCCTAATGCACTATTACAATGTGCAAACAACCTGAATCAGGCCACACGTTTCAGTTCATTAATATTACCAACTGGTATCATATCATCGGCCATAATCGAAGTGGTCTCTCTAATGCTTTTCATCAAATAGATGAAGGTTGACTTTGATTGAATCTGAACTTCAACTTTCTATAGTGGCGACTATGTTGGTGGAAAACTCTTTTTGAATATTCATGCAACCCTACGTGTCCCTAATAACTGGAAATAGGGAACATAAAATAGTAGGAAACAGGGACTATTAGCGTCTACCATTGGCTGGAAACTTCAATGGACATCGATAGGAAACAATTAGAGAACAGTGAAACTGCAAGAAATAAGAAAACCACAGGAAACAAGGGAGGAAACAGGAAAATAAAACTTACGGGAAACACCCAGGAAAATTTTTAGTAACTTAAGAGAAACCCATGCAAACCTCAGAAAACTTGAATGAGACCTTGGGATTATAATTGGTTCAACTTTCTTGTAGATGTCATTAACAGTGCTACCATCGCAGGTTGTTGGTAGGCCATCCATATTTGGCTCTCTTGTGATCATGCTGACATAAATCCTCTAACTGACATGCACATGCCACCTTCCAATAAGTGAAAATCTTAGGAGTAGCAGTCTTTTTCTTCTTATACGAGAAGCAACATCATCAAAGATTCCTCCCTAAATTCAATAGTGGTTATCACTTAAAATAATTGTCAGACTATCTATCAAAAAAAATAATTGTCAGACTAGCATCCCGGACTTTCACCTCCTGTTTACTAGAACTTTTCTTAGGTGGCTCATTTTGAGATATATGCCAATTAAGAAAGAGTCAAGAGGATGAATTTTTTAGGCCTTTGGGTTATAAAGGGTCATAGACTTCTCGATAAACAATGAGGGGTTTTGTAGTATGATGCACTCATGAATGACACGTTGATATTGAAAATTTTGATCCAATAATTTAAAGATGTATATTCACTTAAAAAAATGAATAATGTTACTTATCATAGCTTTTTAAACAATTCAGTGGAGATATTTTTTTATTTTATTTTTTTCCAGGTAACAATTTCCAGGGAAAACCCTTGGGTACTTACCCTCATTTCGATGATGGTACCTAGTGTAAACCCTAGATTCTTCATTGGACAATGCCAGATCAACGACATGGCTTGAAGCCATTTCAACAATTTACTCATAATGAGCTCAACATGTCATTAATGGGATGAGAACCTAGGTGGGGAGGATAACACTCCATTCCATAACCACACGAGCTAGACCAAATTGACAATTCAGTAAATATTTATTGCTCAAACTATCTAATTAAAAGGGTTATAGACTTTGTAGCATGAGGCATTCATGGAAGACACATTGATATTAAAGATCTTGATCTAATAATTTAAAGATGTACACTCAGTGTTGAAGACAAAAATGAAGGAGAAAGAAGTCAAGTGCAACCCTAAAACATAAGATTGCTAAGGAGTCACAAATAAGATTGCTAAGATCTTGAAAGAAAAGAGATTATAGCCTCTTTCAAACCTCTTATGACCATCATACAAAGAATGAAATCGATTCAAAGACCCTATTGATCAACATCAAGAAAAAGGAGTCTACAAGGTTTCTTGCTCACGTGGGAATAGCTACATTGGGGAGACATGACGATCTTTTCAAATTAGGATAAAAGAACACGAAAGGGACATAAAGATTGAGCGCATTCACACCTCAGCCTTAGCAAAGCACTCACTCAAAACTAAGCATCATGTGTGCCTAGAGGACACCATGATCCTCACCAAGGAAAACCATTATTACAAACGACGCTTTAGAGAGGCGCTAGAGATAATCAAGCACCCCAAAGCAGAGATGGTGGTTTGGAAGTAAGCAACAATTGGCTTCTTTTGATGTACCAACAAAGAAGTCTCGAATGATTAGGTGGGTGCTCCAGTTTGACTTCTTCCTCCTTTCTCTTTCTTTTTTTTCTCTTTTATTAATATCATTGTTATATTATAGTTAGTATTTGTAGGTAGATTACACTTAAGATATTTAGTTAGATTATTACTTAAAGTATCAATATTACTAGTTCTTACTTATTAGGATTATAGTTAAGTTATTATTATTATTATTATTAGAGCTACATCATTATTATTACTCATTGTGGTTTTATTAATACTACACATTATAGTTATATTATTTTAGTTATATCATAGTTACAATATTATTTCTTCTCATTATGGTTATATTATTACTTATAGTGATAATATTATGAGTACTTAGAGTTATTTTGTTACTCATTATTACTTCTTAGTTACATTTACTTATAGTTATATTATTATTACATATAGTTAATTACTACTTATAATTTTTATTAAATATCATTTTGATGAATATCATTTTTAGATTATAGTAATGATATACATTTATATTTAATTTAGATTTTCCTTAGGTGCAATACAGCTGACATTTGTAACCCTGACCCGAGTCGACATTCGTAACCCTAACCATTGTCGATGTTTGGGCAGTATCGAAAAGACATTCTACTAGATTGATAATTAATAATGAAATTATTAATTATTAAGCAATATTATATATATATAAAGTATATTTATACTATATGTATAATATAATATAAAGTATAAATATATTTATTACCCAAGGGACACATCTCTTCATGGATGGTCACCATATGTTCTTTATATATAGAACACTCATCATTGTAATAAGATATTCATTCACATACAATATCATCTCTTATGAAAAATCAACATGGTATCAGAGCAGGACCGGGCTTAACTTTCTCACAGGAGGGCCCGAGAAAATAAGAGAGATAAGTGCTGGAGAAAAGCAAAGCATGGGTTGGGTGTCTCATGTGGAAATGCAATGTTGATTCTATTTGCATTGGTGACTACATGGAGGACAAGATCGATTCGATGGTGAAGGAAGCATGCAGAAAAGTACAACTGTACTAGAGGTTAAATTTTTGGACTTACTATGTAAGGTGAAGATGCAAGACAATGGCTACACATTTGGTACCAAATCTGAAGTTGTTGCAGGGCATGACTTCAGAGAATATGGATGTTACTTTATACATGCATATGGTATGTGACAGACCAGGAGTTCGGGTCATATGGATATTGAGATTCAGATTGGGCCGACAGTATTCTTGATCGGAAGAGTACTTCGACATATTGCTTCAATCTAGGCTCTAGTATGGTTTCATGGAGCAGTAGGAATCAATTGTGTGTAGCACTCAGTACGACTGAGGTAGATTATGTGGAAGCATGTGCAACAAGGCACGAAGCAGTGTGGCTTCAGAAATTGATGACTATTGGACTGAATTTGACTTGTAGGTAAGATCTACAAGAAGAGGATGACGAGACTTGTTCTGGAGGACAAGTGATGAAGTCAATAGGTTGAAGATTCAATTGATATTCAATGCTCGAGAGGGAGCTGGAAAATTAGTTCCAGAGGGAGCTTGGTACTACAGTGTTACGAGGGGAAAACTCTCTATGGCCAAGGGTAAACCACAACAGACAAGTATCACTGCAGAAATCAATTTAATTCCATTGTATGCTATATAAACTAATGTGCAAGATAAGAAAGAGGCCTACCTCGATCCAACGTTCGATGATGTTCCATCGTTGAGCGCTTCGACCCAAAGCTTTATACCTACAACAAGTTCTCAACAAACAGGCATAGCAAGTATATAGTGATAATATAAAAAGGGTTAGCACATCAGATAGCATAATCCATTAATAAACATTACAAACATGCCCATGGATAATAATCATATATTTGCATGATACTAATAGGACGGGAAATAAGTATTTCTATTAATAAATGATCATCAGAAGCAAAAACATTACAAACTTCCGTGTCGGCACGGTTCGAAACCAAGGAACCAAGTTCCTTCCAACTGGGCCTCCACCACTTCAATCCTCCACCAAAGGAAAGCTCATAGGAGAGAGACAATGAGGTTCTCTCAACAATAGGGGAAGAGCTTGGGGGCTGAACAATGTGTTC
>JASDQU010687694.1:2462-12725 GCA_032191745.1 Picea mariana
TTTAGAGTCGAAATTGAAGAATGCAACTAATCTCGGAGGGAGAGAAGATGAAATTGGAAGACAGAACATTAATTAGGAAGATGGGGAGGATTGGAGGAGGGAAGGGCTTAGGTGTTAGGAAGGAGTGGAGGTGAGGAATAGAGGAGTGTGAGGATGATATGTGGTATTAGAGGTGGTGGAAAATGAATTTACATGAAGGAGGAGGTTTATTGAGGATGAATAAGCGATAGAGGGAGAGGGTGAGGATAGAAGGGGTTGAGGATAGAGTGTAATGGGGAAAATAATATGGGGAGTAGTGGACCTAGAGGAAAAGTAGTCATTGTAGTGTTATGTGTAATGTATAAAGAAGGATAAGGGGAAATTAAGTAGTAATATGGGGAAGAGTGGAGAAATGAATGGATAGGGTGTTGAGGGAGGAGTGGTGTAACATAACAATTACAAAACAACACTATGAAATTATTTCTCTGATACCAATTTTTGATGTCCCCAACCTTAGAACTAGCTGGAAATGCACCACTTAAAAATTGCATTTCTCTTTAATAGCTATGATACCCAAATTGTAAATTACCCATTAATCGAGAGTCATAGGCATGCTCTGGTAACGTTTCCAGCCTTGATATGGAACATGCCCTACAGAATTACGAAATATGATAGCATTAAATTAAATACTAAGTTATTCATATGAATAGACTTAAGAGGAAATAGTAACAACATGTATGAAACAATAACATTTCATATAGAATTTAATAATAAGGATTCCATGACAAAAAACCCATAATTGCACACACAAACAACAATGGAAATAAGCACATGAAAGACACTTATCTCAGGAAAATAGACACCAAATGCATCCAGACCTTCCACATTCCTCCCATACCTAGACCAAACTTCTCATAACTCTCACTAATGGGTCACCCTTGAGCTGGGGATAAACTATACCAGGTAAAAAGGGAATACTAAGCCAATCTAAGGTCTGATAAGATGCATAATTGTTTTGTCTAAGGTGCCAATTGTTGCAACTATCCTATGGTATCTCATTCCCCACACACCTATACCACCCCAAGAAGTGTGTCCCTTGTCTTCTCAAAAGTCCCTTGGATACCCCACTTCCCTTCTGGGGCTTCAGCAATAGGCCAAACAGGAAGTCTCAGAGCCCCATAGTTGTTTCCCAACAGACTAGAAAAGAACTATAAGTAGTCTCTTTCCCAGATAACTACTCATGGGCCTTAAATCTCACTTCTTCTGCATTACAGCCTTATAGCCGTTTATTCAATCCAACTCTTGCACTGACAATAAAAGTATATTTTTTTCTTCATAGTCCAGTACCATTCGGTATGACTCACAACTGCTTCTGTGCAACAATAGTCAATACTCACGATAATGCCAAATAATATGTCCCCTTCACACTATATCCACACACACACACACACACAGACACAAACACACACATATATATATGAATGTGTCTTTTAGGACACTTGGCACTCCAAAGGACACCCTTGTCCCTACTTTTGAGACATAGGATATAATAGTCCATTGGGATTAAGCCCCCTAGCTTAGCCCCTTCCTAGAATCTTGGCCTGCCCTTTCACTTTATAAATGGAGTTTATCTCTGCATACTCATTTGTGGATCGATCTACATGCATCAGTGTGATTTCATTAATAATATGATTTTTTACATATTAAAAAAAATATGATCACTAGCCTTTAGCATTGAGGATCCTAAGCTTAATAATCACATAAGCCTTATGGCCTACAACAAACTGGCTCGCCAACCTATAAAACATTTACATTTTTGTGTACAACTAGGGTTCAACCTAGGGGTACTACGAGTATCTTTCAAAAATGATGGAATATTAGGATGTTTTTGTCTTAGGAGAATGGGATTGAGGAGTGGATCTAGTACAATATCTAGTGGGAGGGCAAGAGGACCACTAAATAGGAGGAGAGGGTGGAGGGAGAAGAAAACTATTGTGGTGGGTAGTAGAGATATAGGAAAATAGGGTATTGGATCGGGAAAAGGATAATGAGAGTGAAAAGGGGAAAGGAAAAAATGGTGGGGGGAGTAGGGTGCATGGGGAAGGAGAGAAGGTTAGGGGTAGGATCAAGAAAAAGTGTTTTGGGTGGGAGTTGAGGGAGGTGGGGAGGTTATGTAGGAATATGGGGAGGAGGAAGGGAGGAGTAAGGGACTACGAATTATGGGAGGCAATTATTTTCTCAAGGGAGGAGGATGTGGGGGATTATATGATGAGTGAGATGGTGGGGGATGAGGATTCTTGTGCAGGAGGAAGTGATGGAGGGAGAGGTAGGTTCCGTTGAGGAGGAGGAAGTGGTTAAAAAGGAGAAGTAATATGGTGATGACTAGATCTATATATAAATTGGGTATTAGAAGGGTACATACAAGAACTACACTTATGGAGGGAAAAGGGTCAAAGTGGAATGTAAGGAGAAGGTGGGGGGAAATTGGTAGATGGTATTGGGTTTGGAGGGATTGGAAATTTAAGTGAGTGAAGATATAGGAGAAAGGGACAAATGAAGGGACAGGTAAATGAGGAAATAAATCAAAGGGGTACATGGAAGAGATGAAGGTTTGTAGAAAGAGATGGAAAGGAGAGAAGGAAGACGAATGGAAAGTGAAGGCTGGGTGAAAGTAGGAGCGATGAGTAGAGGGACTAAAGAGTGTGGATGAGGCAAGGAGGAGGATATAGGGTAAATAGAAGAAAAGGAATAAGGGAAAGGAGTGGAGTGACAGAGGAGGGGTGGAGGAGGATTGTGATGATTCAATGGGGTGGGAGTATATTAGTAGTGGAGGGAGAGAAAACATTTTGTTAAGTAGGGGAGGAGTTTAGCGAGAGGGAGTTTAGCGAGAGGGGGAAGATGGTGAGAATTAGAAAGTGTATTGTATAAACTCTAAGAAGTGGAATGATAGAGGGATATGGTATATGAGGAGGAGAAAAGTGAGGGTTGGCTAGGGGGTGACTTACATGAAATAAAGGGGAGGAGTAGGATTTAAAGATAAAGGGGGGAAGGAGAGGGGTTGACGAGGGGGAAAACATGAGATAATGGAGGATTAGAGTGAGGGGATAAGGGGGAAAGAGTGGGGAGGAAGTAAGGGTTTTGGATGGGGGAAGGAGACGATAAAGAAGTGGTGTATTAAAGTGGAAGGAGAGGAAAGAGACTAAGCCTCAAGGAAGCAAAGAATAAGTGGAAAGAGGGGATATTAAGTAAGAAGAGGGAAAATATTGGACCAGGGAATGGAGGAGGTTCTAGGAATGAGTGGAGGGAGGAAGGGATAGAATGATGGGGGAGGAGTGGAGTTGAGTAAGTTAGGAGAATGAGAATAATATGGAGTAGTGGTGGAGGAGCTGATGGGGAAATGATGGAGTTATTGAGGATGAGGAAGAAATTAAGGGAGAGGGTGAGGATAGCAAGGGATGAGAAAATAGTGTAGTGAGGAGGAGGAATACGTGGAGGAGTGGATCTAGAGGTAAAATGGGTATTAGAAGGTTATGGCAAAGGTATAAAAGTGTGGTGAAACAAAGGGTTGGGACAAATATGATGATAGAGTAAATTATGATTTGTCGGTAGGTGTGGGTTTATTTAAGGGTTTTGAAAGTTTGGAGAGGAGTGGATCCAAAGGAGACAAGTGGAGGGAAGGAGGGGTGAGGAGGAATGGAAGTTGATAGGGATGAGGATGAGATGGAGGATAGGAGTGAGAGAGGATAATGGGGGAAGTAGAACGAATTGGATGAGTAGGAATGGGAAGAGTCTGGGGGGGGGGCAGGGATAAGCATAGAGGTAGTCGAGGGTATGAATTTGTGAGAGAGGTAAAATGGAAGGGAAAGAGTGGGAAAGGGGGTGAAGGAGGGGATGGAGTAGTATGATGAGCGAACCTAACATAAGGGGGGGATTAAAGTGAGATTATTGTAGGGATATAATATTATATGGGGGTGGGGAGGTGATTCTAGTGAGAGGTGGTAAGGATGAGGAAGGGGTATTTATAAAGGTAAAGGAAGGGAGAGGATGATGCAGTTCATGGCCTAGGGTGTGAGGAGTCGAAAATGACATTGTATATTATGAGTAGGTGAGTTAGGGATCTATGGGGGTATACTTTAAAAAAGGAGTACTGGAGTTGGAGGAGAATGGGATGAGGGAGAGTCCCATCAACAAGGTGGGAATGGTAGGATTAGAGTGAGAGGGAGAAATGAGTTGTGGGTGAGGTGAAGTGAAACAAAGGGAAGGATTGGATTGAGAGGAATAAATCCCACAAAAACAATATTCTATCTATGTGTTGAAATATATTTTTATATAATGGATGGTAAATGATTTATATCTAGTTTTCTCAACTCGGTTGGATTCCCAAGGCTTGCTTGCCCTAAGGTGGGATATAGATCTAACCAGTGGTTCAAATAACTATAGGATCATGTTTTTTTGAGTATCCCATTGACGTTGTTATATTGATTAATTTTAGTGAAGTTTGATGTATGTTTTATAATTGAAATTTTTTCATATTTTATGAAGAACATTTTTCATATTGTACCAAATTTGAATTCATACTTGGTAACTATGACTTTTGGTACAACCTGGAACCAAGGTCATAAAAAAAAAAACCTGATAAGGGAATAAGTTTTCACCAAGGGGTGATAATGCTTTTCTCTAACCATAAACATAGTATTTCCCTTCTAAATAAGAATTTTAATTTCGACTATTGGAAGATAACAACATTCTTTAGTATTAATGTAAACATGGGAGGTTGAATTCCAATTTACATAATTGCAAGAAAATAACATTCTCCATTTAAAATTTGGATAAATAATTTGAATTTTGACAGTTGGAAGATAACAATATTCTTAATCTAAATATTTGTGTCTTGACAATATCATGTAGACCATGGGATGATAATAAAACTATTAATTCAGGAACTAATATTTTGTTTATTTTTTATGGGTGGAATGTCTTTTCCAGGGATGATTTTAGGGGCTAAATTTCGCTCATGGGATAATTTTCCATGGTTTTTAAAAAAAATGAGATTCGTTATTTTAAAAATGATTCGCCCAAATTCTATAGGAAAAAATCATTTTACCTTAAAAATCGCCAAAATTTTATAAAAACTATAGAAAATACTTAGAAATTTGAATATTTTTAAAAAAATATCGCCAAACATTTCTAGTTGACATATGAAGGATTAGTAATATTTGCTAAGGTTTCTACATTTAAAAATAAATTTCTATCCTTAAAATCATCCCTGGTCTTTTCAAATTCCTACCCTTGATTTAGTGTCTTTATTTCCTTTCTATTTTCCTTTCTCTAGACTTTGCTTTCACCACATATTTGGTGTTGTTTTAGGATTATGATTATTTTGCATTATATTATTGTGCTATTATTAAGTTGATGGAAATTTGTCATTAGATAATGTTGTGATAAATGAAAAGGTGATTTTATTTAGTAAATTAAGTGTTAGGGTTTAGCTCATTCTTTTTCCACATGTTTCACCTGACCAACTTCTTCTTTCCACCGCCAACCAATTTTCCATATGTTCACATTTCACAAGGATGGGTAGTGGGGGCCTAAAGTGAATAGTGGGGAGGTGGAGTCAAAGAATCACTTGTTGTATAGAGAAATCGATCCTTCAACCTCAGACCAGAGAAGGGTAATGAATTGGGGAATTTTATCAGAAAGAGTCTTATCATGCTCTAAGAATTTGATCACGAAGAATATTGTAGTGCTCTGGGGAATTTGATCACAAATTACAAGTTTTGATTCACAAATTACAAGTATTTTAAAAACAACATACACAGCAAAACTCACCATTTGTTCTGTCATATATATGGAACTAGAACAGGTGACACTCTGTCAAATGTTTTCAACACTATATATACACTTTACAACTATCTATCTACATCCATGGATGTTCTAAATAGAGAAAAAAATATAACAAAAAAGGAAATTAGACTTTAGGAGAACTTGAATTTCAATATTCCTTGGTTGGTCATAGAGCAAACACGAAGGGATAACAACAAGTTGATCACTTGGAATTGGTTGGCTCACTTGACAGAGCATCATAAATAACATCCAGGCATCAATATTTGTTCGTTTGGTGGTAAATATGTTATGTGGCATCCTGTCTCATATCATAAATTAATTGCAGATGCTCCTCTAAGAGGCGCCAAATTTTGGGTCAATTCGGAACAGAAGCTACTGGTGGTGGAGAGTCGCTAACAGGTTGAATTGCTTATTTCTATTGTACCTCTATGGGAAATTATTCCTTGATTGGGAAGAAACCCATGTGTATGGAAAAGTTGCCTTCCTAGGGAATATTACCAGAAGTAAGGTGTAGAGTCAAAATCTCTAAAGGAGAGAAGAAAAATGAGTCTGTGGGTTATGGAGGAGCATTGTTAGGGATATCTTCCTCAACATAAGCCATGGGTTGGTCATCCTCCATCCAATTTTGGGTAGAGCCCAGTGAGAATTGTAAATGGGAGCCATGAGGGTGATCTTCAGCAATGGGGGGAAGAAATGCTTTGGTGGAAGGTCTAATATTGAAGTGTCAAGCAATAAAGTTGTAGTAGGTCGGTACTCTCTCGGGATTTCCCCTTTATCTAGGAATTGGAAAAGTTGGGGAAAATAAAGCAATTGGGAGGGGTGGAGGACACTGAAAGGAGGAAAAAATAGAGTGGGATAGATACACCTGAGTTATAATTTGAGAGACTACCAGAACAATTAAGCAATTTCCAATGCTTACCTTCATGTTTTCATCCTCCTTGATATGGGATTGCTCCATTAAAACTGAGTTGACAATGGGCACACAATTTGTACCATCCTTAAGATGAACCAACTCATGCTTTGAGGGAATCATTAACTCAATATTCCCACATAGACACACCAACATCCCCTTCATGTAATACCCTTATTTCCACCAGTTTTAAAATATAACTATAACTGTCTAAGAGACTATGATAGACTAGATATGTGTGAATGTTGGATTTGATGAACCTTTTGTTATAAAAGGTCGATGTATGTATTTTTTGTTAGTAATAGAAAATGGATAGTGTTGCATAACTGCTGAAAGGGGTTTTTTATAAGATATACCATGATGCTATGAGAGTGATGGTGAGGGGAACCATAAATGATTGAGATGAACCCCCACATACCACTACCTTACTAGATTTAATGAATCATAATCATAATAGTTTTCTGACAAAAAAATTAATTACCAATCAAAATAGTAGCTTGAATATTCATCCTCAAGAGTTAATGAGGAGATGGGGAAAAGTACCCATCTAGAGGACTTCAATAACTAACCATGAGATGGGGATTTGGACCCATGCAAGATGGATGAGGAAGGAAAGAAAATAGGTAATCTGTGGGTATAGGAAGATTTGCAAAGGAAGCCAAGTGGAGAGGCCAATATTGAAAAGAGAAGAGAGTTGTTATTGGATAAATTGGTGAATGCGGACATAAAATAATCTCCCTAGATACACCTAGATCTAGAACAAAACACGACAGTACATGAAACTTTCCCTAAGTTTCTACCATTGAATTTACTACCAAAGAAGGAATGGATGACATACCTTTTAATATCACTTCCTTATGTCTTTGTTTTTCCTATTTCGCTGTGGTGCTCTTGTGATATTGATCCTACAGTGAGACACAAACAAACCCAAGTGAAAGAAGTAGAATTATATTCAATGACAACCTATGCATATGATCAAGGAATTATGAAATAAAATAAAGATAATTTTATGGGAAATAAGCATGCCACTATATTATATTAAATAATAGGAAGAGAGATTACAACCATATGCCTTGATGTTGTAAGGTTCCTTCCAACAGTTCCTTGCTTCCCACAAATTTCTTTCTCCAAGTATTCTAAGACCATGGAACTGACAGATACTCACTATCTATCTTGACAAAGCAAAGCTCAAATCCAGATTTCCAACCCATTCAAGATCAAGCTCAATCCAACTAACTTTCTCCATGAGAGCTCATCTCCTTTTATAAGCTAAAGAGGATAAGGTGAAGAGGTTAGGATGATCCCAATAAATCATGAAAGAGACTAAGATCCAAACCATTCAGAGGCCACCTTACCATAGAAGATTCTCCTTCTAGAAGCATCAAGAAAATTCTTATTTTTCCCACGTACGAAGGTCGCCACACCCTAGCTATACCGCGGCCTGCGGAAACTCCACAACCTAGCTATAGTGAAACCTGTGGAAATCAGGAATTTTCACACCCTGTGTCCATAGTAGCCTGCAAAAATCCTCCTTAATAGGGCTTTTACCAAGGAAAATACAACTTCTTCTCTCAGGGAAATTTCTTCTCCCTTCTTTATTCAAGAATTCAAGGCACTAACCCCTCTAAAGGAAACATATAGGTTTACATAATTAATGATCATAGGGATGATGAAAATAATGTGTAAACGAGATCCCCCCAAAGTATGGAGTTAGAATAGAGTGATACCTAATATACTTTGTCGAGTGTGTGTAGGGAACAAGGAATGGTCGGTCAGAAACCTGCCAACAAACAAGGAAATACAGTACAATAATATATCATCACTGAGGCAGGCATTCCCATACTTAGAATACAAATGAATCAAATCATAAATGCTGACATACAAAGATCCATGTCAAGTAAGACAGGTCATGTCCAAGAAACATACACTGTGGATCCATGCCATTATGACTCAAATCTGAACATAGCCACCAAAAATACACTATGGATCTATGTGTTAAAGACTCCAATTTGAACATAGCCATGAGACATACAATGTGGATCTATGCAAAAGTACAATCTGAATATACTCCAATGCAACCTGAATCTATCAAAAAAGATCCAGGGTCTTCATCTCCACCACTCTATAGTACGAATCTAACCATGCAAATACATGTGCTGAAGTCGAACATGGTAGAAACCACTTGATTACCAGTCATTAGTGTATATCGCTAACAAGTGTGAGGGAAATCACCATTAATGTGAATGAATCCCAAGGTACTCTAGTACAATCCAACGAATGTGAATTAATGAGCTGAAGTCGAACACTCGACGGAATCTCCCGATTAGGGGTTAATGATGAAAACCCACTGTAGAAATCAAGGAAACCTACCATTGAGGCATGCAAGTTCCAAGGTATAAATTAGTTTCTAAGTCTAATTCCTTGATAATGAGTTGAACTCAACAAGAAAGGAATTATTATAGGAGGGCCTTAATGTATCCCACATCAATGACATGAAATAGGTAACAATATTTGAAGTAGATCAGAGTAAAAAGTGATTTAGGATTGATTCAGGGATGGTCGATGCAATAGAAGGCTTAAATACTAAAGAAATGGCTAATGCAATAGAAGGCTTTCTGGTTTAGAATTCTTTTGAACATATTGACGACACGACAACTGTCTTGGAAGCACTGACTCAAAAACAGGGATCACAGACCAATTTTTAATCTTATAAAGGAGTATGATCAAGAGACAAGAATATTCCGCAACCTAGAAACAAGGCAAGTTAAAGGGTGTCATGTTCAAAAGAGACTCTTCCATAAAATACAAGTTTAGACACATTTCTTTCTAAATTTTTTCCCCACCATTTCTCGCGAGTACCTCTTTATTTTTACACAAGCTTGATGAGGATAACATATGCTTGAACTATAATCTCATCCTTCAGATGAGACACTCAGAGTATGTTTAACGAACCCTAGGAAGGAATGGTTTGGTCCCATATGGGCCTTTCAATGTTTTTTTTATGAGTCCAAAGAAAGAAAACTCATGGGTTTTTCATGTTTAGAGAGTCTGAAAAGAGCTCAAAGGGAACTCCAGAGGGTTCCTTTTTCGTATAATCTTTACGAGTCCAAAAAATTTATAATAGTATACTTGGTTACATTCTCACATATTTATGATCACGAGAGAGAACAAAGACTAATCTTGGTAAATTATTCTCATGTATTTACAAGCATGAGAAAGAATAGAGACTAATCTCGGTAACTTATTCTCATGTATTTATGAGCATGAGAAAGAAAAATTACTAAGCTCGAGATTGTTTTCATTTTTACATAAGATTTAAGACAAAACAAAACTATGCTTGGGATAGATTTTATTTTTACACAAGCTTAAAACTAGCCAAAACTATGCTTGGACCTGATTTCATTTTTACACAAGCTTGAACCATAGGAAAATATGCTTGAGGTAGGTGGTTTCATTTTTAGACAAGCTTGAGCCAAAGTAAAAACTATGCTTGCGACTTCCCAACGCATGGTTCATGATTTCACATGGTT